>JAWNPV010000009.1:30331-90805 GCA_035078785.1 Collessia kirishimana
GGTCTTTGATACTACGGTTTGATGTTCCCTATTGATCCTTCTCCCATCCCCTTCCCTCCCCCCCTCCCCCTCAAGATTAAATGCTACGGACGGGCGACAGGACATGTCGCCATTTTTCGTTTAACGTTGGCTTAGTTGCCACTCGTAAGATACCCTGTCTGTCTGTCGCCAAGTTGTCGTCTCACTTTCCCTGCTGCGGTGGCCTCCGCTATACTTTATCGTTGCTTGGCTGGGCGGCAGGACGAGAGACGGCGGCGATGGAAAGTTATAACAACATATGCAGCTGTGTGTAAGGGTGTCTGCTTGGTTAGGCAGTTAGGCTGGCAGGTTGGCTAGATAGTTTTGGCAGCCAAGAGCCAAAGGATGTCGCCAAGGCTTTGGCCAGGCTTTGCCTAGGCCCAGGCCCAGGCCTAATTCTAAGAGTTGCGCTGCTCTAAAGGGCTCCAGCTCTACAGCTTCTACATCTGTGGCCGAGGAGACCATTGCGAATGTTAATCGCTGGCATTAGTATTGGTGTCAGGCCACAGGACACGCCACGGGGGCCACCACACCATGACGCTCCTCTCTCTCTGTGTCGCTGTGTGGGTGGGTGTGAGAGTCTCGGCTTCCAAGCTCGTGCCGTTTAACCAACATGAACATTTTGCGCCAACATTTTTGTCAAACTGCAAGACCCAGCAGACAGACGGCAACAGCAGCAGCAACAGCAGCAGCAGCAGCGGTGACAGCAGCGGTGGCAACCATGTCGTGGGGTTTATGGTGTCGAAGTCGTTGGAGTAAGCGAAGTGGCCTCATTTTCGGGCCTCTAGTCTTGAGGAACTGGGTAGGGGAATGGTGGGCCTGGAGAGGCTGGCATGTGGAGATGTGTGGGAGGCAGGTTGAAGAGGAGCGTAAGGGGGCGGCGCTTTGCGGTGTGCGGCTAAGAAAACTTGAGGTGCTTAACAATAATTGAATGAAACTTGAGTTAAGTGTGCGCTGCCTAGAGAAGGTAGAGACGGTAGAGAACGTAGAGAAGGGTGACCCCAAGGGGGGAAGGGGGGCAAACGATTGGGTCTATTAAACAAAAGTTGTGCGGTTAGTTGAGGCACAAATATGACTATGAAATGGTTGTCTGCTGTCTTCTGTCTGCTGTCTGTTGTAATTGCCGAAGGAGCAACTTCCATCCAACAGACAGGAGACGCAGACCGACTGGGCCCATATATATTTGGAGATCAGAGTGTCCAGGGATTAGGAGAATTCATAGTTAACTAGCTGAATGGCTTAGGCACTGGCAGCTTCCACAGAAATATGGAAAAACCAAGGAGACAGCTTGCTGGGGGGAGCGGGGTGGCAGAGTGTGCTGATGTGTCAGGTATATAAAATAAATTTTTTTTTCGCCTGTCAACTGTTGACAAGAGAAATAAAGTAACGAAAGAAGAGCAAAAGGAAAATGTGTTGACAAATGTACTCGGCTTGGAGCAATAAAAATGTTTTGATTACTTGCCACACTGACAACTAGACCGACAGACCGATAGACCGACAGACCGATAGACCGACAGACCCATCCAGGCTGTAAATATAAGAATATTAAACGTCAATCAAAAGTCACATAATATTTCCGAGAGTATTGAAACGCTTTGGCCTCCTGTATGGATGATGGCGAGTCTAAGCCCCGTCGCAACACATCCGGCTGTTGCGCATCCTGCCTCCTCGCACTGGAGTCGCAATTTGCATTTGTACATTAAGGTTCTGTGTTCTGTGTAAATCATAAATCCAGCATTAAGGTTTAATTATTCATTTGGGCATCTTAGCAGCGACACTCCTTTTGCCAACTAAACCAGCTCCAACGACTTCAATATCCGGCACATTAAACAGGTTTCCTTGTGCCCAACGGTCGCCTCTTCAGCTCGGCCGTATGGAGAGCAAATGATTTTTGCTTAAAGACAAAATTATTGTTAATTCATTCTGTATGGTCTGGTTGGGCTGGGCTGGGCTGGTTGGGGCTGGTTGCAGCCTAATCCCAGCAGTTTGGTTATTCATAAATGAAGGGGGAATGCGATGACCTGTAACTGCGCACAGCAGCAGTTGCATCAGTATCCAATGCTTAATGCCTAATGACACTGAGCCGGAGCAGCTTTTGGCATTCCATACCATTGCCATGGCATTCACACACGCACCGATGAGGACCGGGAAGGGAGGGGGCAGCACCGAGAATACCGAGACACTCAAACACTCGCACCCGCACTCGCAATCGCAGTTGCATTTAGTTGTTATTGAACATTTGTGTGCTATGTAAATACATTTTAGCATTTGTGCGTTGCCGCATACGATGATGATGATGATCATGATGATGGGTGGGTGGAGTCCAGTTGAATGGAATGCGGTTTCGGATTGTTAGGCATTGGCATGGCCATTGGGTTCTCTCTCTGTGTGTGTGTGTGTGTGATTTGCCGCAATAAAAGCTGGGGAAACACGACCCAGCAGGGCTACAGCGTAACGCTGCCCTTCAAGTGCATTTCATGTTGTTGAGGTTTCGGTCGTCTGGCTTCGGTTAGAAAAATAAAAAAAAAAAAACCAGGAAAACCCAACAACAATGGAGAAATTACCAATAATCTAAAATGTTTGCTGAATGCGTAGGACCAAAACACAATGATGGATGAGTGGCTGCGTGGCTGCGTGGCTGCTTGTCTGCGTGGGTGGGTGGTAGCAACTGTTGCCCCTGGTTGTGTCTTTGTGCGGCAACCGCAGCAGCCCGAAAAACCGGAAAAACCAAAGAGGAAAAAAAGGCCGAATAAAGGAAAAGGAAAATGTAACCGCAACATAATTGTTGTTCACTTTATTACAGCGTATTGAATGAAGATGGCTGAGCGCTTATAAGGATCCTCTGACTGCCTGACTGACTGACTGCCTGTCTGACTGCCTGCCTGAGTGGTGGCGGCTGTGCGGTCTGTGTAAATTGAATGACTGGCTCAAAAGATGTATTTGTAAGGCTGCTGGCACAACGATGTTATCCTGGTTATGCTCAGCCTTCAAGCAACACCTTGTCTAAGGGGTATATCAGCCTTAGGCAAGTCCTGCAGGGCTTCTGCCTGCCTCCAGGTCTCTCAAAACAGTCCATAAGGTTGAGGTAAATGGTGTAAAAGGACTGTTCTTAGGGTATCTCCTGGTCAAATGGTATTTTGTCTATCGTAAATGTCTCTTTGCTGGCGCTTTGCCCTGATGCGATACCCTGATGCTTTCCCTGCTGTGTGGCAACACCTTGGCAGTCCAGACAACATTCAAAATCATGCTCGGCTCATTACAAAAGCCACGTTTCATGTCCGCCAAAATGATAAACGCCAGGCCACAACGATGACGAGGACCAGACATCAAGGCCAATGCCAGGAGCAGCCAAGAGCAGCCAGGAGCAGCCAGGACAAGGCAGGCAAGTAGGTAGTGAGGGCAACGATTTGGAATCAAATGGAATTGTAATACACACGGCTGGGCTAAGGGAATTTAATGATTTGTTAGAGCCACAGAGGCAGGTAGAGGGAGGTAGAGAGTTGTGGCAACCTTGAGGCCCTGTGCAGAGGTCAGTGATTATGATTATGAAGGCTGCGCTAGGCTGGGAGGCTTCAAACCAACTACTTGGCCTGACTAAGATAATTTATTAACGATTAACGATTGTTCAACATGTGAAAAAATTGAATTTTAATGCCGCAGCTTCATTATATTTGCATATTAAATGATCAATCAGCCGTCCGAAGTGGGATCGATAGCCACAGGCTGTCTAGGCTGTCTGGCAAGAAAAACCCTTTGATCTCCCAACCCAAAACTGTTTAGTTCTCTAACAAACCATCTGGGTTCTCTAGGCGAACTGGCAGATCCTCCTCTGAGCTGTAAAGTTGTCCTGTAAGCAGGCTGTGTGGCCCATGGTTGCGTCTGGCTGTTTGCATCCAATGAATTATTAATCAAATACATTCTTGATGTAATTTTTGCGCAAATTAATTCCGAATGGCATTAATTATGGATGCGAGAGTGTGAAGAAAAAAAACAACAAACAACCAAACAAACCAACAGACGATGAATAGATGAATGTGTCCCGTTAATTAACCTTGTTGAGGCCTCGTCATGTAATATTAATTTAATTATTTTCGAAAATAAATATAAATAAACAGACAATCAGGAGCCGCAGGACCCGGCTAATTCATTTTAGCAGATAGTACCTGGCTGGCTGGCTGCTGCTGCTGCTGCTGATGCTGCTGCTGCTGCTGCCCTACGCAACACAACTCAATCTAATTTCACTTAATTTCCCTCCCAACGATCCCCGATCCCCGATCGCCAGATTCCAGTCCAGGCAGGTCGAGCTGATTGTAACCATTTGGTGAGGTCGGTCGTTCGTCGTTGGTTGTTGGTCGTTGGTTGTTGGTCGTTGGTTATTGGCAAGCAACACAAAACCTGGCAACCGCAGCCACCAGGTGACAGCCGCCGAGCGGCTTTTCATCATCCACACAGACTGGCGACCGCCTTCCCACACACTCCCACTGACAGCAACAGCAACAGCAACAGCAACAGCAACAGCAACAGCAGCAACAACAACAATAATATCGACTTTATTTTCATTTTCCGCGAACCAACAAACAATTTAATTTCACACGCGAGCGACAGTGTTGTCGTGCGTCATGTGAAAGCATCCAGCCGATGCACACACACACACACACACACCCACACACCCACAGAGACAGTGACACCCACAGCCACACACAGCCATGCGAGCATGCAAATAGTAATGATGCTCAAGATTTTCTCAGGTGACGCATAACTTGGATGAAGTTTTCCCCCTCCCCCCTCTCTGACACAGAGTCACACACAGTGGCTGGCTGACTGACTGACTGGTTGGTTGGTTGGTTGGCTGGCTGTAGGCGCAGGACTCGGCCTGTTAAGTCAATGACTTTTATGTACATTTTGATGGACTTTTAATCCATCCAGCCATACACACACACATATATACACAGCATACATACAGAGAAACACCAAACACACAGAGACGCACAGAGAGACAGGGACAGGGACAAGGATACACAGGGAACCGCAAGGACTGTGCTTTTGCGGCCTGCCTTCTGGCCCGCTTAATGTGCTTAAGATGAGTTACATTATAGACTCTATGAGTGTGCGTCTGTCTGTCTGTCTGTCGGTCTGCCTGTCTCTGTGTGCCTGTGTGTGTGTGCGTGTGTGTGTTTGTGGAATATGTCGTTGGCCTGAGCATCCTGCCAGCTGCCTGCCTGCTTGCCTGCCTGAACGTTTTCCTTCCTTGCCTGTATCTGTCGCTGCCTCTGCCCTGGACTCTGTCTCCCTGCTGGCCTGCTGCCTCTGTCCTGCTGCTCCTGCTGCCCCTGCTGGCTCCTGTGTATCACCGGGCTGTGGGAAATTCCATTTTGTAATGTGGCAAAGTATAAAGTGTAATATTGCGCCTTTTGATTTCTCGTTTCTCGTTGCCGTCGTTGCCGTCGTTGTGTCCATTTGGTTTCCTTTTTGACCATTAATAGCTGCACTTATATGTTTAATGGAGTGCCAGTCGACTGCTCTCTCCCTGCTCTCCTTTTCTCTGCAGCTGTGCGACATTGTAAGGAAGCAACTCTACCCCCCTCTCTGCTTGGCTACCCGTTCAAGTTGCCCTCAGGCTGCCTTCACCTGCAGTCGTCGTTATGCAACAACTGTGGTTCAATGTGTGGTAAATAGTTAGTCTACATTCAGGTGGGTGGGTAGGTGGGTGTGCGGGTGTGCGATTGTCCTGTTATGCAGGCAAGTCAGTCAGTCAGTCAGTCAGTCAGTCAGACAGTCAGTGAGTCAGTGAGTCAGTCAGTCCGATACAGTTAAGAGCAGTTTGAGCACATAAAGCCGCCTGCCAAACTGATCCGTTTGCATTAAATAAGCAAAGTAAATGTCACAAAAACCCGTTGAAAGTTTTCCATTGACAAACTGTAAGCTGCTGGTTCACAGAAGGATCAAAATGCAAGCGGCTGTTACGAGGATTGCCGGCCCACAGCCTGGCAATTGACATTAACCTCCCTTCTCCCTTCCCACAGCAGGCAGCAGCATCATCGTTCAATCGGATATGCGAATGCCAAAGACACTTGGAATCAATCAGCTTTAATTAAAGGAAGCGATTTTCCTGCTCAATTTTACAACAACTGTGGTAAACAGAACGATTATGTTGAGGGAAAAACCATTTAAAGCAGTTGACCTTTTGGTCTAAGGTCAGAGGATTGTCGTTGAGACAATTAACTGAGCTCTAAAGACTTGCGGACTTTGTTTAAGCCGCACTTAGGGCTGCCCAAGTAAATATGCCGACTTAAAAGTCTTCATTCATCGAGTTACCTTGCAACCAGAAGCCACAATTAACATGGCAGATGGATTTGTTGCCCCCCGTGCCTGCCAAGATCTATTTGCATATTAACCGAAGCCAATTTGTACTTGAGCAGTGCAGCGTGTTTGGTGTTGCATACTTTTGGGGATGCAAGACGCAGCCAAGGGCAGAGCGAGTGCGTGTGGAACAAAGGCTGGCAACCCGAGGGCTTTTGTTGAGACAGAAGAGGGCAGAAACAAAGAGTTTGCTTATTAGAACACATCCAACAGCCGCAGGCTTAAATAATATTAATTAAATTTGCTTTTGCTCAACTATTTGCCAGTTAAATCGACTTAAAACAACAGCAACCAGCAACCATCAACTACAATGGCAACAGCAATAGCAACAGCAACAGCAACAAACAATCAACATGTGATAGTGTGTCTGTGTGTGTGTGTGTGTGTGACTGTGTGAAAATATCCTTGAAGGCAAAATGTATTTTGGAAATGTTGATGATTTTATTGCCTGATGAATCACAGCAGAAAGAATGAAGCCAACTGAAGGAGCTGCAATCGGTTTGAGTTTAAGAAATGCAAAACAGCATTTCGGTTCGAGTTTCTCCTTCCGTTTGTGTGGCCTCAAGTTTCCTCTACTCCAGACTAAGCATGTGTGTGTGTGTGTGTGTGTGTCACTCGCAGGGGAAATGACAAGCAGGCAGCCTAGAGAGACTGACACACACACTCACACACACACACACATGCACACTGCTCTGCTTGAAGTTTGCACCACTGCTGCTGCTCTGCTCTCTACCTGAGAGTTACATAACTTTGTTGTCAAGTTTATGATTACATTTCACTTGTCAAACTGTGTGATTAGCATTTATAATGTGAAGATTTCATATGTAGTTGTGTGTCTGTGTCTGTGTGTGTGTGTGTGTGACATTGCCGAGTGAAGCCTGCTGACTGCTGCTGCCTGCTGCTGCCTGCCTCCCACTTAAATGCCAGCCGAAAAGTCTGCTATACATTTTTAATGTGATTGCTTTTGAAGATGCTGCGATGCTGGGCGCATAGGACGTGGAGTAAATTCACAAAACTGAACGCTGTCATCGGGGTTTCTTGTTCCACCGCTCACATGGAAATCTTTTTAAATTGCACACCAAAGCCTTCTCGGCCTGACAACCATTTACATATATCATAATACAATTAACAAATTGTTATTTATGGCTGCCAATGCAAATGAACTGCGACTGCCTCTGTCTGTTCACCTGGCTGCCTGGCTGCCTTCCTGCCTTGTTGAATGTTATAAAAATGTCTGGGAAACTATTGCAGCCATGTGAAATATATAAATTTTGGAATTTCCCTGCCCCGCCCTAGCCATAGAGGCTGCCTGCTCTGGCTGTGGCTCTGGCTTAACATTATCCATTTATGGTCACATAATTGATTTTTCGGGTTTTACATAAATATTTTTATCACACACACACATACACACACGCACATAGATGCATTCAATTCACTTGTGTTGGCTATTTGTGTTCTTGGGCATTTGCGGTGGCTTAAAGCCAAATGGGATGTGAGCTGAGGCCACCCTGCCCACCCACCTGAGTGTGAATGTGTTTCCATCCATTTGCTGGTTGTCATGGCAGTAGGCCAAGGAGGAGGGGCAAAAATCAAAGTGTAAAAGCTTTTTAGAACACAAACAAATCGCTGCAAGTGTTTACACTCAGAGAAAAGCCAACAACCGAGCTCCTAGCCACACTCCTGGCCCCAGTGCGCTGGAGTAAATTGATTTTACATACTTGTGGTCCTCAAAACAGGTTGCCCTTGTGCAGTCAACTCATCAGGTTGAGTCTTCTGCTGCCTTTAACCTTTGTTATTCCAAAGGCAACAATTTGAATGAATTTCTTCCAGTGTAAGAAGGGTATGAAAGGTATCTAACCAAGCCTACCATTTGATAGGATATGATATGTGAATAGCTAGCCAGGTTGCTGGTATTTTTCCGCTGTCCTTTGTACTTTTTACTTATTGTCAATTCTTTGCTTTTGTAATGCTGATTTGCACACACACAGACACACAGGCACACAACCACACACAGTCAACTATGTCAGGCATATCAAGGGCCTAGAGAAGTCAATAGCTTGCTGTGGTTACTGTGGTTCCAAGAATCCTTGCTACATCACAGGCAGCCAAGTTTTTACCTTTCTATTGCCATTTATATATGTCTGTATGCACGTGTGCGTGTGTGTGTGTGTGTGTGTCCTTATAATTGGCACACATTTTGATTTATACAAATTAGATTGTGTTTTGGCTTTTTTTCCCTTTTGTTTTTCTCTGTTTTCTATTCTGTTCTCTCCTGTTCCACTCTCCCCTCTCCATTCTGTGGAAAAGGACATGAAACGAGAGTCCCCAGTGGCATTTGGCAAGGCTAATCAATTATAATAATAATTTAATTAATTTAAACAAACAACCAACTGATTGCGCTGCCATAATAACAACAACAACAATAAAAAGCGCAGCTGAGCGACCTTGCAAACCTTCCATCCTCATGGGAGGGCAGGGGAGTTGTTTTCGTTGTAACGGCCACTAACCAATGCATCGAGTTTCTAAAATATTAAAATAATTGTCCTGTCACAGCAGCGGACAGCACTGGCAGCACCAAATGAGACTTTGCTGACTGCAAGTTTTAATCGTTTATTTGACAGCCAGGGACAGCCAGGGTTGGAGAGAAAACCAAATTTTGAAACACCTATTGAACGCATTTGTAGACCAGAAATATTCAATAATAATTCAAAAAAAGTCGTTTAGTTTTAAAAATCCATTTAAATTGCAACTGTCAGCAAAGCCCAGTGCTGGGAGCCACCTGCGACTCACCAGATGGCTCACTCAGACAGCGTTTAACAACACCTGGTAAATAATAATGAAAGTAGCACCTTCCTAGGGGCTTTGTAAAACCCACAGCTAAGCAGAGCGATTTGCTACCTCAAATCACTTGGTTCTTGCCACCGTTGGTAGAGTGTTGGTGTCCATTGTGGTGTCTCAAGGTCCCTTCAGTGGGACTCTGTAGTCGAAACTTTGGTCACCATCGTCTCCACCTCCTGGGGGCTACTTTTTGTTCACTTATTTTCCGTTTTGTACTTTTGTTGTGTTTTTATTTTCTTTTAATTACTGTTTTTGAGTCGCTGGTCAATCTGTCTTTCGCGAAGCGGTTACTAATAATATTGTTGGGTCAACACACATAACTACAGCAACCAAGTGTTGTATAACGGTTTTAAAATACACATAAAAGAAAGAAAGTTCGTAGGAAACTACAAGGACAATTGATCAGTTTGTAAAACAACCGTCAACCGTCAAACGTCAAACGTTAACAATTTAAACTCGAAAGAGTTGGGAAGCCCAAAAGTTTTATAATTTTTTTTTCCCCCATTTGTTTTATATTTATTTTAATGTTTATTTTCCTTTTTTTTTACGGTTTGTCAATGTTTTGTTCCACTTTGGAAATAATTGTTAAAAGCGTGAGCGGTAAGGATCAAAGGACAACGACGACGGGGCCGTCAATCATAAATTGTTTTAACCGAAAAGCCGCTGCAAAGCGTAAACAAGTCGACAAGCTCGACGTTATTATATTTGCCTCCCCCCAAAGTGCAATGGGAAAATTTTGTTTTTTATACCCCCCCCCTAAAGCCCTCGTGGCCTTGCACCGCCACCACCACAGCCGTCTGGGCTCCACTGTCTACTTGGTAACACGATGTTTGCTCCTCTTCTTCCTCTTCTTCTTGTTCTAAGCGCCCACGTGCTGGCAAACACAAATATTAAATGCCACAAGGTGTAGAACAGGAGCCTCAGCAAAGGAGCATAAATATGCCACTCGCTGAGCAACCATGTGTTTGTGTGTGTATTTTGGCTGATTTTATGCTTGCGAGCAGTCGGTGCGCCCCAAAAAGTAGGCCACACTTTTTGCCGCTGCTTGTTGGAGACTAAATCTGATTGTAAATCAGCATGTGGGGGGGTGTGGATGTGTGTGGGTGTGTGTAAAGGTGTAAGCTTTTCAAGTTTAGGCCAACTAACATATGCCGGCAGACACTTAAAAGATGGCCGCGATAATGAGAACCCAGAGGGCCACCGAAAAGCTGCAGGTGAAAAACACAGATGGCCAAGCGAGAAGAATAGAAGTTGGAATCCTATGGCGGCCAAGATGACTTCACAGCGCATAAAGCAATTGAAAGAGGAAAGTGAACCGGCAGAGGCTGCGACTGCAAACATACGGGTAAGTGGAAAAGCCTTGTGTGTCTGTGTGTGTCTCGTGCCTTAAGCCGCAGGCCATGCAAACTGAAGCAGAAACAACATTTGTAATCATCATCATTATCAACACAACAACACACAGGGAAAAAACCAGGAAAAATCCCAAATCACTGGCGGGCAGCAGCAACAAGACTTGAACAAGGAAGGCCATGGACAAAGGACCCCCCCTCCAATAGCCTTGGCTACTGTCAGCGATAAGCTCAAGCCTTTGGCGGTTCACAGAACCAGTTTCAGTCGCAGTTTTCTCTCTCGCCAACGCGATCAAGATAAACTTCTCTGGGTAAGCAAAGCAAATTGCATGCAAAGCCACCACGAACAGCCACCTGTTGTGGCTGCCTCTGTCCTGCTGTCCTGCTATCCTTCTGTCCCCCTCCATTTGCCACATCATATCAGTTATGCGCTTTGATATCTGATAAGCTGACATCAAAAGGTGTCGCCAGCAAAGTACTAAATAAAGCTGCCAAGGCAAAAACTCAAGGAAAAAAAAACACCAGAAAACAGACGGAAAGGTAGAAAGCAACAAGGAGCAGCCCAACGGTGCGTATGTATGTGTGTGCGTGTACAATATGAACATGAATTTCGTTTTTTAGGCTGCGCCTTTCGGGACATTGATGTCGTCGACGTCGTCGCCGTCTCGTGCCTTAGATTTAATGCGATTTTTATGCGCAACGCAGTGTACCGAGCTCGGCACTCGAGGGGTGGCAGCCACCCACACACAGAGCCACACGTATGTATGTCGCTTCTCTCTACGCCTACCTACCCACCCACCAAGCCATTAACATTTTTCAGCCGCCCACCAACTCAGATGAACCTGCAACAGCAGGATTCTGGATCTGCGAGTCGGTTTCCAACTTCCAGCCACGGCATGGGCTTCTCTTCATCCATCCACGCGGGTCTACTAAATAATTTTGTTAGACAAAATGAAACGGAACAGCGAGGAGCGAGCAGCAGTGAGAGCTGCCCAACCGATTTCCCTATACTCTAGGCCAAGTCTGGCGCTTAATAAATCATTTCATAGCGACTAAAACCTGCGACTTAATCCTTGATCTGTGTAATTTAGTCAGCTGATAGCCCTGCTACCGCTGTCTCATTATGCTTCCTCCTCTCTCTCTCTCTCTCCTTCTGTTCAATTTAAATACCCAACCAGACGCTGTGATAGCTCTAAGGGACGAACTGCTGTGGCTACCCATGGCTCTACACTTACAGAGCCACTGGGAAGCGCAGGTGAAACATTTCAAATTTTCTCTGTATTTTTCTATTGTTTCTGTTGCCCAACGCTTTGGCAGTGCGTATATTTTGTGATGGTGTTGGTGTTGCTGTGCCAGCTGTGCGGCCACTCAAATAACAACAACAGTCAACAGGCAGCGGACAGCGGGCAGCGGGCAACGGGCAACAGGAATGGCAAACGGCAACATATAAGCACTTTAGCATGGCCAGTTCTGCCACCTGCTTGGCAATTCCTCATACCCGTTGCCTGCCAGCCAGGCCTCCATCTTTCCTTCCATACTTGCTGCCTTTCTGCCTTCCTGTCTTTCCTTTCCACACACTCGTATGTACACTTCTGGCTGCCTCTGCCTCTGTCGCTGTTGCTGTTGCTGTAGCTGTGTCTGCCTCTGCCCCTCTCCCTTATACCTGTCGCTTCTGTTGTTTCTAATCCCATTTTAGCTTGAGCATTTTTTACGCTGCTTTTCACACAACGCACCGAAAATCCCCTAACAACAACAGCAGCAGCAGCAGCAGCAAAACGGGCCGCATATTTTTTCTTTTACGTGACGCAAGGACAACAGCAGCAACAGCGGCGGTGGCAGCAACCAGAAAAGTAACTCAGTCAGCAGTGTTCATGTGTGTGTGTGTGTGTTGTGTGTGTAGAAGTGGGCGCAGCTTTGCATATTTGTTTTTGGCCAAAGCCAAAGCCGACTGACCAAAGCCAACAGAAACGGCAACAGTTTGGCAGCCACCACTCGTTCTCAAACTGTTCAACTGCTGTTACCTAAAACTGTTGCCTACTTTTGTGTGATGCAGGGTAAATTGCCTTTGAGAAATAAATTAATTGAAGTTTTTTCTTCCAAATGCCCTTAATTTCCGGTTTGCATATGGCAAATGTCAATTAGGGTTTTACAAATGAAAATTCAGTTTTTTTTTTTAGTTGCCGTTTCTTTTAGTTGAATCAGCTTAAATCAATAAGAAACAGCAGAGCAACGCCCTCTGGTCCAACTGGTGTTTGTGCCATAAAAAGCGTAAAATTATTGTTTGATGATATTTTTTTGTTGTTTTGTTAAGCTAAAAAGCATCGATAGACAAATGCATTTAATTCTTGCATTTGGCATTTCTCACTTAAATGCTAATCGATTTGCCAATATTCATTGCAATATTTGTTGTCCTTTCGGCTCAAAAAACCCGAATTGAATTGTTGCTTTTTTCGAGCGTTTTTATTAAGGTTTTTTCCCCCCAATTCTGTATAAATAATAAAACAATATTCATAGCACAAGGCGTTGGCTTTGATTATCACCAAAAATATTGACCAACGGCCGCTTAGGGGAGGGAGGGGGAAAAACAATTTCCAAATGCCAGGCAAACACTCGTCCTTCTCGCTCCCATTGATTTCTGTTTATTTATCACTTTGGAATTAAATTTCTCTAATGAAACGGGGGGAAGAAAACTATGGAAATCATTAAGGTAATTGCTTAATAGAGGGTATGACGGAGGTCGGCTACGCCGCACTGGTCAGTGGCCGTTTGTATTTTAGTGCCGCCTGCAGACTTTCAATTTTCATCGGTTTTTTTTACGAGGCAGCCGCACAGGGAGCGTTTGGTTTATATTTCCAAGCTGCCGTGTCGTCTCTCCTCGGGGATAACACAGAGGCACAGAGGACCCAACCTGGCCTATCCAATTTGGGCTTCGTCTGGTCGTAGTTGTTGCAAGAGGCGTTGGACTGTAAGGCTTAGAGAGGGCGTCACAAGGCCATTAGGGTTGAGCTGATGCTCAGGCTCAGGCTCAGGCTGAGGTGCTCTGTGTTGTTGCCTGCCAGGGGGACAGGAGGGACAGGAACTGTTTTCCTTTTCTTCTGTTATTGTTGTATCTTCTTTGTCACCTTCGGAGCTAATTGGGGGCCCCGTTGCCACCAGTCTCCACCTCTTGGCCTGCCTTGACATGTGTTGGCTGCCTTCAGATTAGACTGCAGGTTGCCTGACAAAGCTGCGCCAATTTGCTTTGCTCGCCTTCTCTCTCTCTCTCTCTCTCTCTCTCTTTTCCTCTCTGTTGGCAATCAATTTGACACCAAGTGAATTGGCAAAGTCATAAAAAACGAAGGAAACGAGCAGGAGGAGAAGGAGAAGAGAAAGTTGAAAGCTGAAAACTTTGTCGCAAATCTTTTGTCAAATTTAATGAGCCTCAAAAATCGCGCTTCTTCCCTTCCCCTTGGCTCCTGGCCTTGCCTGGCCTGTCCTCCTTCTACAGCTCTTATTGGCTGAGCGCCTTTCTAGTCTCAAGTTCTCTTAGACAATCAACCAGAGCTGCCAGGAGGGGGGGCGGTCAACAGACTGTAAAATGCTTGCAGGTGGCAACACAAATAAACAGCAAGAAGAAAAAACTGTAGAAAATGTAAAAATAAATACACAAATCTATGAAATTTAATACAGAAAAAAAAAAATATTGGAAAGAAAACAAAGAAAAGGAAAAGAAATGGGGGAGAGAAAAAACCAGCAAACAATTGAAATGGAAATGGGAAAATTGAAAATGCGACAACGTAGGTAGGTGAAAGTTGTTTTTTCCTCGCTCCGTCTCTCTCCCTCCGTGTGTGTGTGTGTTAGTGTGTGTGTCTACATGGAAATTACAACACGCACTGAACGACACCAGCTCCCCCCACAGGCAGCCCACCATGCACTGGCGTGACGCGGTGCGGTGGCTCGCAGCAAGCCAAATGCCAGTTTGTCCCGCCACACTTGCCAGGGCCATATAAAATGCATGGATTGTTAAAAATAAATGCGAAGCACAATATTTTTAAAAGTTTTTTCAACTTGTTTGCCTCGCTGTTGCCGTTGCCGTTGCTGTTGCCGTTGTTGTTGCCGTTGTTGTTGTGTTTTTAATTTGCGTGAAGCGCTGGCGCTGGCAGAGCCTGGCAAATCAAGGAACGGAAAGAAAGGAGCAGCCCAGCCCCAATGGCCTGTTGTGGATCAGCCTATCAGTGAAAGCAATAAATTTTTTAATTTTATATTTGTAGCCCACGTATCTCTGTGTGTGTGTGTGTGTGTGTGTGTGTGTTGCCTGCGTGTGTGCGCACCAATTTTTTCATTAATTTTTTAGCATACAACCAGGATGAGAGTGTGTGCGTCTGTGTGCGTGTGCGTGTGGCTGGCTGATGTTGTTAGCTGATGAGGCCAGAGAGGCGTATCAATGAACGACCAACGGTTAACTGCATTAAAATTCCAATATAACGATCCATAGCAGCTAAAATTGTGAGCATTAAATGGAAAATTAATTTAATCGAGTTGGATTTAGATTAATCGGCTTGTTGTCCTCGATGATTTCCAGGCGATTAATGGCAGCCACTCACAGCGGTTAGTTTGCCTCTTTCAACTGCTTTAATTGCAGTTTTCTCAACTAAAAGTGGTAAATTGAATTGAAATATCCGCTGATCCTGGATTTTTCCTTTATAAAACTGCCGGCACCTTCAGTTAGAATAACATTTTCAATTAATTTTTCTTTCTATTCGACTTCATCTTCAATCCCAGGGGGCACAGGGCAGTTAGAGGAATGCAGCAGGCACGGGGAGGCACACATAATGCTGCTGAGCATTGGAAAATTCCTGAAATCCTTCGAAACTTTCACTTTCACCCAATGGGAAAAACCAATTAAGCGAAATTTATAGAAATTTCATAGAGAAATCCACAGTCAGAGAGGAATGTTGGCTGCCGTTGTGTTGCAGGTGGAGAACCGAAGAGAAAATGCCTTTGTTAAGGTGGCCAAACCGGCCATTGACCACCAAAGCTGGCACTAAGCCTCATGAGAGGCAACCAGTTGGAAGAGGGTGACCGCTGGGTCGCTGACTCTTAGGCTGACAGCCCCGCTCATGTTTATTTAACTTTTTAATTCCTCTCAATCTGATAAGCAGGGTATTTGGGGGTGTTTAGCCTGCCGCCAGGCTCAGTTCACCTCTCATATGAAAAGTTTGAAGTTAGGTTAAGGCCGACTGGCATTGCCTGGAGCTTCCAAAGAGGTTAAGGCCGCCTGGTGTTGCCTGGAGTGACAAGGAAACTCAATTTAGCTCTCTTGAATCTTGACTGACAGCTGAGACAGCTGGGATAGCCGGGAACATTCTAATTAACTAATTAACATGAATGCAAATGACATTCAAGAGTCTCCGATGTTGTTGTTGTTTCCTCCGCATAATTAAGGCTGCAGATGTTTTCACATTTTTCACGCAGCCGAATCAACGTTTCCTTCGTCTCGTCCTGTGTCTTATGGGCGCTGCCATCATCTAAACACTTGATAATTTGTTGCATTTGGAAAACATTTTTCCTTTATTTTTCCTTTCACCTGTGTTTTGGTGTTTATTTTCTCTCTGTTGCGGTGCGGAAGGAAGGAAAGAGGAGGGAAACAATACACACAAAGTAATATTGCGTTTTACGCAAATCATTTTTAATGAATTTTAATACAAAACTGCTCTGGCAGTCAGCTCAGCTCTGCCAGGCTGCTGTTCCACCTTCCCACCACCTTCCTGTTACCTGTTTGGTTGGTGGAGCTGGGATGGTGGAGTTGGGATGATGGAGCTGGGTTGGTGGAGCTGGTAGCGACCTGAGCCTTGCCTAGGTCATTAAATTTTTAAATGAATTCAACGTTGAGAGCTCGCGACTGAGGTTCGCTGTCCAATCCAATCCAGCAACAAACATGGGTAGCACAACGGGCCCCGGTTCCCTACAGCCCACACACACACACAGGTGTAGAGGGCAGCACTGTATGTATATGTGGTTGGCATAAATGCGGTTGCCAGGGTCCGTCCGCCTCCGTCCTTCCCCCCAAGCAACAATAACCATTTCACCTAGGCAGCGGTCAAGCCATTTTGCCTTCTTTTCGTCGAGTCGCGGCGAGTCGAATTGAGTTGGTTTTCCCTACACAATACCTCTTGGCATAGATCCCTGGCATATGGAAAGCATATTTGTTGATCTTATTGGAATAATCAAGGATCAAGTGGCAGTCAAAGGACTTAAGGGCCTCCACACTGAGGGGAATTCAGGGAGCCCTCGTTGGGGCTTCACATTGCCAAGCTGGGAGGGGGAAATTTCAAGAGCTGCCTGGTCGTAGCCCTGGAAAAGATGTCTCCAAGGAAGAAAACCAGCAGCAGTGGCCAGCTGATTTCCTCTTCAGGATTCTTCAGCTCTCAGTGCAGACAGTTGACAGGTGAAACGTTGGCTGCTGCAGGACACTTTGAGGTATCAGTGGGTCGACTTGAAGGTTTTACTGGGCCAGACGAGGGGAATTCTTATTTGTATTTTTCTGCTGACTTGCAGCTGTTAAGCAAATAGCTTATTTCTTGCTCATTGTTGTTGCTGCTGCTGCTGCTGCTGTTGGTTGTTGGTTGTTGGTTATTGTTAGCCGGATCGTCAGCGTTGAAATTGGCAGTTTATTTTTCACTTTGGCGGGTGGAAAAACAATTATATTTTATGAGCCACATGCAGGCAAATAACTGAAACGAAACGATGCCGTGTGGAAATGGGAATGGAAAACGCAGGCGAATGTAACTTCCATCAGCAGAGAGAAACACAGAGAGAGGGAGAGAGGGAGAGACTTTCCACCTCCAACTAATGCTGACCTGGTTGTCCCGGGCTACCTAAGCGGCTTCTTTCATTTATCAGTCGATTGCAGGCCACCATAGGGTCGAAGCAACCTGGCAACCCAGCAACCAACCAACCATCCGTTTCTAATCTAGCTGTCAACGGCTGTGAGGTGTCGGAGAACAAATTCCTTGGCAATTCAATTGTTACAGCAATCAAATTCATAATTCCCATTTACTACACTTTGGCATACCCCCCCTGGGACCCTCCTGGGCCATCCTGCTTACCCTGGTTAAATTGCCACAAAATATGCGGACACATAACTCGGCCGCATTAATCATTATAAATCAGACGATTCAGTCAGCGATTGGCGGGGAAAACAAAACTCTTGACTAAGTAGAAGCCAGATGGGTGGGTCACAGGTGGGCCCAGGTGGCTGTTGGCAGTTGGCAGTTTTTGGGGAGGGGGGCGAGTGAAGCCAACCAACATAAGTAAGCGACGCATCTGAAATTCTGAAATGCCAAAGCGGAAATTCCTTAAATGAACTTTACCTACTGAAAGCTAAAGGCAAACGACAGACCAACGAAGGGAGGCAGAGTGAGGTGGAGAAAAAAAGCTGGAAAAAAAAATCAAATAAATAAAGAAAAGCAAAACACACAATGTGAGAGTCAAAAGGCATAAAGGAAACACGTAAACGAGGGGCAGCCAGAGAGCAGCAGGGAAGCCAGGTGGCCCAGCAAGTGCCAATGGCTGTTGGCCTTAGGGGCCAGGATGCCGCCTCTAGGCAAGACGAGTTGACTGTTGGCCGTTGAATGGGCTACTGGGCTGCTGGGCTGCCTGGCTGTTGGGCTGTTTCTGCTGCTTCTTTGGCTTTTGTGGATTGTCCGGATCCGGCTCTCTGAATATGATTGTGTTTTACTGATTGCCAGCAGTGATGGGGCAGCCAGGGGCAGTCGGGGTCAGTCAGGGGGGGTGGGGGCTGTGCCAGAGTTAACCGATTTCGAAATTTGTTTAAAGCGTTTGAATGCCATAAGGAGCTTTGCTGCTGCTGCTGCTGCTGCTAATAAAAAAGCGGACCAAGGAGCCTCAACCCACCAGCCGGAAGGGCGTCCAGATTTAAACGTCTTTTGGCCATTTCTGTCTCATATTTATGCAAAATTAAACATCGACTATAAAGGCGGCTTCGCAGCCTCTTTGATTAACATTTCCCCTTTCCAGCTTCAGTGTCGACTGTCTCTGCCTGTCTCAGTGTCAACTTTCAAGTGTTATTCGATTGCTTTAATCAATTAGTTAAAACAATTAGCGGTTTTAGCCTTCAGCCGTGTGTGTCTCTGTGTTTGTGTCATTGGTTACCGTTAATTGCTTTGGAAAAGCTTAACCTTGGCTTTATTGATTGTCGTTGGAGGGGGAAAATCTATGCGGAAAACCTATTTTCGGTAATTGTTTGCACATCATTCGCATCCGCATTCGCATCCATCATCATCGTCTATCGTTCGGTCCCGTTGGCCCATTTGGCCATCCATTACCGTATCCCCTTGGCTTTCACATATTTACGGCGGCGGCCAAATTGCAGTCGTTGCTGCAGCAACAGTAGCAGCAGCAGCACCAGTAACAAGAGTAACATTGTTGGCAGCGCTCAAAAGTATGCTATGAAAACTGTTTGGTTCGCCTGTATGTGGGGCAGCCATTTTGTGACCGACTAACTGACTAACTGAGTGACTGAGTGACTCAGTGACTGACTGTGCGACTTAACAGCGCCGGAAATCGTGTATTTAAATACAGCCAAAGTGGTAAGTGCTGTGGATACCAACTGGGTTGCCTGCGGGGAGGGGGGGAGACAAAGGCAAACGAAACGAAAACTAAAATAGATGAAAATTTATTTCAATTGCAGTTTGTTGTGTCTGCAAGTGTGTGTGTGTGTGTGTGTGTGTCATGTCGTTCATTTTATTTAGTTGCCGCTTGTTGTTTCTCCTTTACTTCTCTGGCTCCTCTGGCTCCTCTGGCTCATCGTCTCATCGTCATCGTCATCGTCATCAGCGTCGTGGGTCGTCATTGCTCTGGTCCTGGTCTCGTCCTGGTCTCGTCCTCGTTCACATCGTTTGCATTTACATGCACTTACCGTTGTCATTGAAAATTTACATTTGCTTTGGCGCCGCCAAGTCCCACCCACCAGCCCTCTCGCCCTCTATTAATGGCTGCCCGTGCCAGGGTCAGTAAATCCAACGCTACAACAAAAGCTACAGCAACAAGCGAACGAAGAAGACCTGCGAAGCTTTAAGCAGATCAACTGGGATCGCGCCAAGTGTCAGTGGGAGGCGCCTCACCTCGCCGCATTATCATCTTTGTGGCATCAGACACCGCCGCCGTCGCCTCTTAACGTTTTTATAAACTGAATTATTGATTTGATTGCTTGTCAGCCATTTCATTTGGCAGCTCCTCCTGGGCCCAGACAATCTCCTCAATGCCTCAGGCGGGCGGGGTGGGGATTATAAATTTTTAATTTGATTTCTCGTTGTCTTCTCACTCCTCCCAGCTATCAACATGTCTCTATGTAGCTGCCTGCCATATTACACTTTATTATTTTTGTTTTCCCTCCCATTTTCTGTGTTTTTTTTTTGATTCCTGGAAAGGCAGGAGCTAGGCGGCTGGGGGAGAGCAGGGAGACCAGGGCCAGGAATGTCGCTTATATGACAAATTAACATTGTTAAAATGCTTGCCAAACAATTAATCATTAAAGAAGAAGCAGCAACAGCAACAGCAGCAGCAGCACGAGACGCAGCAGCAGACGAAACAGTAGACAAAGTGGAGCGACAGACTGGGGCAGAGGGTGGGGAATAAGAGCAGGGCCGAGCAGGGCGGGATGGGGATGCTGAAAGCATCTTGTCGTTGGTCGCTGTAGTTAGCTGGGGGTCAACTGTGGCCAGCTGGCTGGCTGGGCTGATGGACAGCCAGGCAGTGGGGTCCTGGATATTCCGGCTGAATGGTTCAATGAATGAATGAATGAATGACTAAATGAATGAATGAGTAAGTTGGACTGTTTGACCTAATCGTCAGCCCCATTGAATGGCATTTGATTTAGTTGCAACCTCATTGACTGCTTCCTGCTTCTTAAGGTTCCTGCGCTTGGGTTGATGGCATAAGAAAGGATGTGACTTTTGGCCCAGCCACGAAGTGGTTACCAAACCCGAGTCTCTTCCTTGTTATTCTTTATTGTTTATCATTTGGATTTTCGATTTTTTTTTTCCACCACCAGAGACAGTTGTCCTGGCAACCAAAATCGATCCGATGGAGTTTGAAGAGAATCAACGTAGACAGGTGCAGCCAAGCAAATTGAAAGCAAAACACAATCGACATGAAGGACTTGAGGGAAAATGTTGCGTGAGGTTTTCCCATTGCTGTGTGTCGTGTGTGTGTGTGTCTGTCCGTTGGGTAAATAAAACTGTCAATGGGATGACACAGTGGTTTCGCCGGGGCAATTTAATAAGCAGATTGAATAATTCTCTGCTCTTTGCATGCATTAGGCCGTTGTCTAGCCTTGATGGATTATTTTCTGATGGATTTCATGGATTTCAAGCGATAAACCGCATTCTCAATGAACTGTCAATGGATGCTGCGGTCTGTGAGGATTGCAGCTTTGTATCTTTAAGCCATAAAGCCATCTTGGTTAGCCCAATTCTCTATGAATGCGATACATCTATGCAGTCTGTCTCTCTGTGTGTGTGTGTGTGTGTGTGTGTGTCTATCTAATTACGAGATGCGGTGGGTTGCTCTTTTGTTTTAGCCGAAAAGTATGCTACACTAAAATGTTTGTCCCTCAGCCAACTGGCCCAACCAACCAACGGTGCGGTAATCTGTTTATTTAACATTTTCGGCTTTCACGTGAGGGGGGAATCGAAGGGGAACCACTGAACCAGCGTTAACCTTGACTAGAGAGTCCGTCCGGGGTACCAGGCTACCACCAGCTGGTCTATTGAATTCGGTTTCGTTTGGCTTGATTTAGCTGCACTTGGTTTGGTTGCCTTTGGTCCGCTTTAGTTTGGTTTGGTTGTATTCGGTTTGGTTTGGTTTGGTTTGACTTGGCTTGGTCCAGTGTTCAGTGTTCGTTTGAGCTACTGAACTGGCCTGGTTTCGTACGCTTGACTCGCTCATTTGGTTTTCCGTTTGAATTTCCTTTGCACTCAATGAAATTTCAACTTGATTTCCGTCAGGCATTTGTTACTCTTATTTTGAGCTCAACAGAAGCCGGGGAATAGCCCCTTGCCCTTGCCCAGGCACAGTTGTCAACACCTTCACACACACGCAGATAGAGAGTGACAGAGGGGGGAAAGCAGCAAGCAATTGACAACAGATATGTGAGTTGAGGGTGTGAGATTTTGAGAGCATTGAAATGTATTTTGTTTGTTTATTTGGCTTAATAGTTACCAACTGTTGTTGCTGACTGTCGGCCTCCCCCCCTGTCCATGGGCTTTGGTGGGCCAAAAACCTGAGCAACAGCAACAGAAAAATGGCAAAAACAGCAAACAGACGGAGGAAAAACAGGAAAAACAGGAAAAAGTCACAGCATCGAGCCAATTTTAGGAATCCGCTTAAGTGCGACATTGATTTCCGTCTATGATTCCTGACACACACACACACCACCCCCGGCCCCCCGCCCCTGCCCCAGAACAGCCCCTTCGATCCAACGCCTAAGGGGTAACAGGTCTGATCGCAAGTAAAATGCACTGAAAGCGGCTTAAACAGGACATTAAAATTGCAGCAAACGACATGGGGAATCTAATGAATTCTTCTCTCTCTCTCTCTCGCTCTTTATCTGAAGCCTGGTGCTCTCTCTCCTACCTTACACCTGTCCTTGGGACAGCAGACAGACATTATCTACTCAAGGAATTAAATGTTTTTTTCCTTCGTTGGCCAGCAGTTGCTTGAGTTCAGTCTCTGGGAGATTCATGATGCTGCTTAGGTCATCCAATCGTATCGTGGGAGGCCAGTGACCACCTTACACAGACACGTGTGTGTGTGTGTGTGTGTGTGTATAAAATATTGCTGCCAACACATTTTTACATGGAAGTTCGTTTTCCATTGCCTTCGATTTCAAAGCAAACATTGTCAAGTTGCTTAGACAAGAATCAGCTGCCGGTCTGCTGGCTCAGGCTGCTGCTCTTGCTGCTGCTCCTGCTGCTGCTGCTGTTGCATTCATATTCATGTGAGCTGGCTGGCTGGCTGGCTGGTTGGTGTTAGATTAGATTTAACTGGGTCAACACACACACACTCCCCCCCACAACCTCGCACACTCATACAGCTGTCCATATACATATATATATATTGAACAGAGGAACAACAACAGCAGCAGCAACACCAGCAGCAACACCAGCAACGATGAGGACAACGAGGACGAGGACAACAAACAGCAGACAGTAGAATAGGAAATGGCAAGCGACAAGTTGGCCAGAGAAACATACGACTTGTCATTAATAACTGAACAATTGTATTGAGCAGCTGCAGCTGCAGCAACACCAACAGCAACACCAACACCAATGGCAGCAGCAGCTGATGTTCCTGGTCTGCTGTGGACAGTGGGCGTTGGCTAAAGGAAGACTTATGACCGGGAAACGGTTACAAAACCAAGAAAATAAGACCTCACTAAGGCCAACCGTAAGCTTCAGTTCATTCAATGAAATTGATTTTCACACAGACTGTGTCTCTCTCTCTGTGTTTGTGTGTGTTGTCCTGGCTTTTGGCTTTAATAAGCGATGATTAAACGATTTATCATGCCAGCAATCAACATTGAATTGAATTGAATTTAGCTCATGACTCTGATTGACGCTGGAAATTGCCAAAAATATTCTATTTGTCCATGAATTTATGGCAGCCACTGTCAGTCAGGCAGGCAGGCAGGCAGAGAGGAGGGAAGGGAGGATAAATTCACTGCAAAATTCAACAAACAAATTCCGAATTAATTAGTGCCAAGTGGAGTTGCGACTGTGAAACGAACGAACAACTATTTGGCAACGTTTTTTTTGATCAATTAATTTGGGAAACTCGGAATTTCATAGGTGGATTTTTAATTAAACCCGCTGGAATGCCAGGCAGCTTGAGTAGCTTGCGGTGGTTGAGAGGGTGGTAGGTGATTCCACCCCCCTGATTATAATTAATAATTCAATGCAAATCCCCGCCTTAAAGCTGAGGAACTTTGTTCAAGAAAGTTGGCTAAAGTGGAAGCATCCGAAAGTCTTTAAGTCTCTGGCCGCCTTCTGTTTGTGTTGGCTCTCCCAGCGCTCTGTGGATTACTGGACGGCTGGGCAGCTTCCAAGGCCTCTGGTTGTATCCCCAGAGAGAGAGGGAGAGAGAAACTTTCGACAACTACATAGATAAATATTATTACTTTGCTCACTTAAAGTTCTTTTCGATTCTCTAGGGGATTTCCATGGCTGCTCAATAATATTGGAGCGATTCAAGGCTGCCCAGCACAGCACACAGCACAGCACAGTCTGACGGAGCTGCAACCGCATATGGTTTGCTCGTCTGGTGATTTACATGGCTCCCTGGCTGCCTAGCAGTCCAAATGGCTGCTGTTTTCAGTTCAACTTTGGTGGGCAGGACGCCAAGACTAACCAGGCTAACACACACACACACACAGGCGCACACACACACACATGGACATGGACTGCATCGTGTCAAAATAAATAAATCAAAAATGTCGCTGATTTGTTGTGCGGAACAGTTTGATGATGTGCAAGCCAGCGGGGCAGGGGGCAGAGGGAAGCTGTGTGTGTGAGTGTGTGTGTGTGTGTGTGTGGAAAAAGTGTGAAACTGTAAAACGTTGGGGAAATGTCTATTGTTCTTGGCCTATTGAAAGCGCTGCGTCTACAGCGTCGATAAATGTTTCAGCAACTGGAGAGCGGAGAGCGAGTCGCCTCCATCGAGCTTTAGTTCATCCTGACTGCTGTGGAGGCTCTTAGATCCTGGCTACTGGCTACTGGCTAGTGGCTTCTGGATCCAGTTGTGGGGCTTCCTTTTGGTTCAGTTTTTTTTTTTTTTTTTGGTTTTTCTTTTCCCTTTGGCCAGTCGGTCTTGGGCTTCGAGCTTTGCGAAAACTTTTCGCTTGCGTTTGAGTTTTCGTTCTCGTTTTCATTTTCATTTTTGTTTTTGTTTTCGTTTTTTGGGTTTTGCGTTCTTCTTGGATATATTTTTTGCCTGATTTTTTTCCCCTATTTTTTCTGGTTATTTTTTCTTGTTTTTTTGCTGTGTTGCTTGGCTAGTGCAAGCGACGCAGTGCAGAGCGTGGCGGGGCAGGGGCAGGGGCAGAACGAGAGCTTCGTGTCGCATAAATTTAAGTTAGCAGAACATTTTCGCACGCTGTACCCCTCCCTCCCTTCCTCCCCACACACATATTTTGTTCCCACACCTTGGCCAGCCAGGCAGTCAGGCTGGCAGCCACCACGCCCAGTCGTCCGTCCCCTTCCACATGGCTTCTTTGGGCAGCATCAAGGACAACCGCAGAGTCACAGTTTCTCGGTTTACTTAATGCGCCGCTAAAAGTTTTTCTATTTTATTATTTCTGCTTCTCCCGCCTCACACTCTCCCCCTTCATTCTCCATTCTGGCCCGCTCTGCCCTGCTCTGCCCTCAGCCCTCAGCCTGGGCCTGTTGGGTAGGTTTTTCAATTTTCGCCACTCAAGCCAAACTATTTATAAGTTGTATTTGTCTTGTTTTTGTCTTATGCTCAAGTACAAGGCTCCAGAGAGAGGGGGGGGGGTGGAGGCAACATAATGAGCAGAGCAAGGAACAAGCCGCATCGAAGAGTTAAATGTGCCGTTTTGGTTTTATTTCTTCCGATTTCTTTGAAATAACAAATCGTGATTTGAACTTTGAGTCACTTGATGGGGAATCTTAATGGTTCGAGCAATCAATGTTCGATGGCCGCCATCGAGAGGCCAAGAAAAATGGTTTTCCGGTTCTGGTTTCCCCCTCTCTTTCAATTGTCGTCGTGGGAAAATCATTTGTTATGTTTCAATAGCTAAAGTTTCCATAGAGAGAAACTATTTACATGTTGGCGGAGGCGCCAGGATTCAATTGTTTGTCAGTTGTCGGTTGACCCCTGTACGAGGCAGCCAGGATCTTTGGCCCTTTGGCAAACCGAAAATTGTTGGGAAACTTGAAGTTTGCCAAACTGTTCGCATGCAATTAACTCTGCGGAGTTCATTATGCAGGATGCAGCAGCTACTCCAACGGCTCAACGCACAAAGTCCATTAAAGACTCTCGCAGTTCATGAATAACTCAAGCCAGGACCACGTCCTGCCTTGTGGGTGTGTGTACGTGTGTGTGTGTGTGTGTGTGTGGCAATGCCATATGGTAGAAAAAACAACGGTTATCCATTATCCTTGTTGTTTGAAATTGCAGGTAGCAGGCAGAAGGCAGAAGGCAGGCAGAAGGCAGGCAGAAGGCAGCAGGAGGCAGTCAGCAACGTGGCTTTTAGCTAACCAACTTTTAGCTGCACCTTCTGCCCATTTATTTGCCAGGTAATTGAAATCACATTTGTCCAGGCCAGTTCCAAACCCTCCCCTCAGTCAGCCATCCAGTTAGCCATCCAGTCGCGTCCACAGAAACAATTACGGCCATCAATTGGCCGTGTTGCATGAGAATTAATAACCATAAAATGTGCAGCGGCGACATGTGCAACTCGGGTCCATTAAGGGGGAGTGAAAGTGGCATGTAAGGCTGGACAGGACGGACAGGACGGACGGGACAGGTCATGAGAAACTTTCATTGTTTCTCTTTCATTTAAAAAAATTCCTCCCCCTCCCATTCTCTCCCTCCCCAGCTGTCTCGCTCCGATGTCCGCCAGCATCATTGTAAGCGGCAATTTTATTATTTAAAACGTGTTGCTGCCATCGCTGCTGTTGCTGTTGTTGCTGGTTGGTGTTGTTGCTGGTTGGTGTTGCTGTTGTAGCTACCATTGTTGCACATTTTTCATGCGTTTGACATTTGCCAAAGAGAAGAGAAGAGAGAGAAAAAACATCGAGCAACACAAACAACAACTGACAAAAAGCCATAATAGAATGGGTGGGGGGGGGAGAGAAAACAATGGAAGCAACAGAAAGAAGGTCGGAGAGGGAACCGTGGTGACCAGAAAGTGGCAACAAAACCCGCGTGAAGGCAGCAATCGTATTTCCTTGACGCTTCCTCTCCTAATTGCAGCTGGGGGTCGTCATCATTAAGCGTCATCCTGGCAGGACGACACACTGCCACATTGAAACTGAATCGTCCCGCCTCCTGCCTTCTGCCTCCTGCGTCCTGCGTAGCCTAATCTATTTGTCATGTTGTCGCGGTCCGTTGCCCCCCAAAAAAAAAAAAAAAAAAAATCTCTGACGACAAAAACTAAGCGGCAACGCCAACGTAATTTGCCCCGATACTCTGCCTGCCTTCCTTCCCCCTTTGCAGTTGCTCCTTTATCCAGGCAGAAAGAAAAGGAAAAGCGTTGGCTTTGATAAACGAGCAGAAAGCTGGAAACTTAGCCGCTCAGCCTTGGCCAGTTGCTTCACATCGCAATGCCAGTCCAAGGCGAATGCATAGGAAATAAATGAAAATTCTTGGGAATCCAAAGACGAATTCATAGATACTCTGCAGCTGGATAAAATAATTAAATAAATATTTTTGCTGCTCTTGCTGGGTTGCAGTTGAAAGCAATTCGCTTTGCGTAAATCTGGATGCTGAGGGGTCCTGGCTTAAGGCTGCTTCGACTGCATCTACCCTTTCCCCTAACAGTTAAGGATGAAAGTCCATAACAAGAAAGAAGGGGGAGGAGAAGAAGAAGAGGCAAAGTAGGCAGCTAGGCATCTAGGCGAACAGAAAGAAAGAAAGAAAAACTTTTAAGAGAAACGAATACAAAATGTCCAGGAAGCGGCAGCCAGAGTCGATCGATGCCTGACACTGTGGGTGGCTGTATGCAGGCTTGCATGTGTGTTTCAGTGTGTTTGTGTGTTTGTCTTGCAATTGCCATTCAAATGGCTGCCGCTGCCGCTGCCATTGCCATTGCCATAGCCATTGCTGTAGCCACAAATGCAATTTCTCTAAGATTTCTGGCGGCTAGAGGCAACGGGACACAAAACCGACGGTAAATGCTGGCCACCACAGGTCCAGGGGAGCCACCAACAAGCATCTCCATCCTGCCACCATCCACCTCTTAGTCGTAGACTCGCCAGCGTCATCTCACTTCCATCAGCTTGAATTTGAGCTCCAAGCATCTGCATCTCTCGGCCACAAATTGCAGTTTCGGTTTCTCTTTGTCTTTCGCCTTTCGCCGTTCCGTTTCGTTATGTTACGCTTACTCTCCTCTTTGTCTCCTCAGCTGCCAGCTCTCCATCATGTCATCGTGCGTTTTGTTTGAATAATTCTAGTAAAAATTTGTTTGCTACGATTTTGACTCGACAGCGACTTTTGTTTTGCCTTTGCCAATTGATAGTTGCTGTTGCTGCTGTTGTTGCTGTTGTTGCTGTTGTTAGTTTATGCACTTCACTGTGAGTTGTTTGCCATTTGTGTTCGGTAAAAAGTAAAAGCAAAGTCGCGTCGATTCAATTCGAGTTGAGTCGAGTCGAGTCGAATGTAAGCAAAGTTGCCTTGCCAAGGACAATTCGAGTTCCACCAAGATATTGCATCAGAGCCTCCCAGAGACAGCGACAGACAGACAGAGCACAGGACTCATACGACACACAGCATCATACTCTGGCGAGAATGATAGTCAACGCATGGTGGGCAGGTGGGGAGGGGATAGAGAAAATCATGTGTGTGAAGCTCAAGGAAAAGTTGGTTCTTCTGGTGGCTGCATTTCAACTTTGTTGCACTTCAAGTAAAAATAGGAAAAGAAAAACGGAAAATCAGGGCACAAAAGTAATGTTCGTCAGCTGACTCTGGGGAACAGGAAGAGACAGCAAAGGCTGCCAGCGAGCTACACAGAGGGAACCAACGGCTGCTCAAAGGTTCAAAGAGAGAAACGAGAAACGATTTTTAAAGGCAATTCAAGGCCTTCGAATCAATCAAACTGCAGGAATCTTTCTCTCAAAGATGCTTTCAAAGCTACCGATTGACAGTTTCCTGGTCTGGTAATTAGTTTAAGCAAAGAAAGTTCCATTTCAATTGATTGACGAATCATTTTCCGGATTCCAATTTAAATAAACAAACTTGACTTGCTGGTTGCCTTTCGTTTCCTTTTTTCCTTCTTCTCATTTTCTTTCTGTTGCATTAAGGCAAAGGAAAATACATAGCTGATGCAATAAAGTAAACTCGAAGCACCCTGAACTGCTTCATCTAACCACACAGACAAACAGACAGACAGACCGACAGACACGAAGAGACATGGAGATGGCTTTTGTCGCTGCTTGCGGTTGGGTTACGCCATCTAGTGCGTCTCAAGGCAGCCACCTCTATCCACCCACATACTTGACTGCCTGCCAAGATATGTGGAGCGGGAAGAAAGGACGCAGGACGTAGCTGTCTCTGGGTCTCAATGCAATCTCTATCTAACCAGTTGCATGCCGAGGCCACCAAGGCAACCGAGGCAACCGAGGCAGAGCAGAGCAAAGCAACTTCACTTACAGTCGCAACTTTCAATTTCTGAGTTTGGCAAACAAATGCGATTCGTCGACATTCGATGGTAAAATTCACATTTCCCATTCAATTGTCAAATGCCAGGCAGGAATTTATGCACAACTCTGTCTGAGAGGCAAGGAAGCACGTGGCTGTGGCTGCTCCTGTTGCCTCCTGCTGCTGCTGCCTCCTGCTGCTGCTGCTGCCTCCTTAAATGGTTTATGCGATGCCAGACAAATTTGTTGCGAAGCTTTTCCATCTCTCTGGCAACGAAAATATTATGAAACACCAAGTAGAAATGTCTGGCAATTTAACTAAAAATATCCTAGAAAATATTGGTTTTTAATTAACACAAAGGAATTCAAGTTATGCGAGGACGATTGCCGGCACCTCAATCGAGGTGGCAACTTATGGAGGAAATCTCAACCACAATTTCTTGATTTGCTGCCCAATAAACACAGAAATATTTCCCACAACTTGTCTTGAGATCCTCGCACATAAACGGGTTTTATCTGTAGTTGCTGCTCCTTGGTGGCTGCCAGCCTTATGGTCCTGCCGCGCTCCACAGGCTGCGCCAAATCACATTTTGTTTGCGTACAATTTTTTTGATAGATTATTATAGAATGCGGCAGCGTCCTCCTCTGACAGTATCTGGGAGTCGCACAAGCGACTCGCAGATCCGCCAACTTGACACTAACAAAATGGGCAGCAGGGGGGCGAGCAGCGTCAGGGTTCAAGCTGAAGTCAAAGTTGAAGACTGGGATATGGCATAAGCACACACAGCGACAAGGACAACAGTATTAAAAGGAATAAAAAGGAATCGTTCAGCCTCTTGTTGTTGACTTGCTTCGGTTAACTCCACTGTCGGCTCTGCGCCGGGGCTGCTTGGATGCCGCCGCCGTCGCTGCTGTTGATGATGATGATGATGGTGCGACTGCGGCTTTCTACATGTGCATCATCACAGCCAGGCCACCTTGTCATGTTATTACCCACACACGCATGGGTATGTGTGTGTACATAGATAGATAGCGATACCCTTGACAGTACTTAACAAAAAAAATATAAAAAAAATTGAAAAAAATGGAAAAAAATGGAAAAAAAATGGAGAAAAAAATGTAAAAAACGAGGATAAAAAGTTTACTTTTGTTTGGCTCTGGTTTTGGCCTCAGTTCTCCCTGCTCTCGCAGCTCTCACAGTTCTCGCAGCTCTCAACCCGGCTGAGAATGTCTTTAGTGCGCCTTGGCTCAGCGATTTTTGCGCTGTTTGCTTTGCTTTTGCTGCGTTTTAAAATGTTCTGCGGTTGCCTTTGGCCCATGTTACCAAGCCTCAGCCCATGGTCTCCACACCCATGAATCTCGCTCTCCCACTTACCCCCCTTCTTTCCCATCCTCTGGCTGCTCTACAGTCGCTGGCTACAGTTACCCAAAAGTTTTGCCTCCAAACTGGCAATTTTTATTCTCCAGCTTCTTCCTTCTATACTATATATAAGTGTGTGTGTGTGTGTGTGTGTGTGTGTGGGTATGTTTGCATGTATTTTTTAGTTGTTTTTCTGTTCAGCCATAGCTTGTGCCTGTGCCTGTGCCTCAGCCTCAGCCTCAGCTTCAGCCTCAGCTAGTGGTAGAGCGAGTGCCTTTGCCTTTGCCAAATTGTCTTAATAGATTTATGGGCGAAGGCAAAATGGCTGCACTTTGCTTGCCGCTGGCACAAACGGAACCGGAAGTGGGCACAGGATGGCAGATGGGCGAGAGAGAAGACTTTTAATTTGGTTGCGCAATTGCCCTGCATCAGGGCGAAAGGGGGCAGGGGGGGTGTAAACATGAGCCCCCTACTTGGATGAGCAGCGGACAGAGAGATTAGACTGAGTTAATAGGATTTCAATTGGATGTGCCCAGTGGTGCGTGGCCAACTCATTGGCTGAAGCCAGCGGAGATTTTCTCGTTCTTTTTTTTTTTTTCTAGTTTCTCTTACTTTTATTCAATTGATACTGATAGGTGGCCGGACAATTATAAGATTTTTAATTGCATTTTATGTTTATTCGTTTGATGTCTAGCCAAAGCGGGTCGGTTGAGTCCGTTTGGCATCGATTTATCTGGTCAGAAGCTAGCCAAGGAGCACATACGTCCTTAACCATGTCCTTAGGGGGGGTTGGGATACAACATCAATGGAAATCTGTTGAAAAATCTCATTAAATCAATGAATAAAACACATTCGATGACCTCAACCAACCTAGCTGGGGGGAAACTTTTCCAAGGACCCTTCCATCAGGTCCATGAATATAATATGCATCAGCATTTGCAGGATATTCATGTTGGCTAAAGGATTTCAATGATCTGCCAGGGACAAAACCGTCTCAATAGTTGCAGTCAAGTCTCCAGGTTCTGGGCAGGATTTCCTTGAAGTTTCTTCTTTCTATTGTTGGTTTTGATGGGAATTTTGAGCGGCCGAAATGTTCTTGAGCCAAATTGCATTTAATTTAGAATTTTCCTGTATGTGGTTTTGTGCTTTTTTGAAAACCCAAATGAATCTGTGATGACGATAAAAAAAAAAAAAACCCACAAACACCAGGCCAACTGGGATGGAAATTCTGACAAAATAAACACACAAAAGTCGCCAAAAATTGCTTCTAGGAAGGTGAAATTCTCTTACCTTTTAGTTTGTCTCCTGTCCATCAACTAAATGTGTCTAGAAGGCACAATGAACCCAATGGCCATGCAGCAGCCAGCCAGCCTGTCTGTGTGTCTATCAAGGCCTAAAAATAAAAAAATTAGCATACTTTTCTGGGCAAGTGGTCGCTACCTTGATGCTTGCGATACTCTAGACAGCCATTGGCCATATGTTGGGCAAAAGTTTGGTTCCCTCTCTCTCTCTGTATATAGCATAGCGACATTCAGTTGATATTAAATCTCAATCTCATTAGCAGCCGTTAACCATAAACCTTGAAGTCACGAATCCAATTTCAACAGCGCAGAGGTCATGCAACCATGTTTCAGCTAATGCCATACGCTATACGGTGTGTTGCCAATGCAGTTCAGTTTTTAAAGTGGCTTACAAAGATCTTGGCCTCCTTGCCACTGGGCTCAGTGTGTGTGTGTGTGTTTGTGTGTGTGTGCCTGGGCGGTGTGGTGCGTTGGCATAAGCCAAACCACTGCAAAGTTTTTAGTCAGATGCGAGAGAATGGAAGCCCAAGAATTCTCCGACCAAACAACCTTTTCCTTTTCACAGTAACCTTCTCCCCGTCCTTTTCCACCTCCTCCGCATCCTTCTCCTCGACTGCCGCTGCCTCCCACTGCTGCTATTTCTCATCTGGTCGGTCATATGCCGGTGTGTTGTTGTCTGACGTTTTGCTAACGACTTTTCAATGGCTGCGCCAAGGCATAAGTTCTCAGGCTGTGTGTATGGTTGTGTGTGCTTGTGTGTGTGTGTTAGGTTTGGGTGTTTTAAGTCAACAAACAGTATGTTTGTCGTTATTGCTGCTGCTGCTGCTGTTGCTGCTGCTGCTGCTGTTGCCGTTCATTGGTATATTGGCTCAGGCCTGGGCAGGGCAGGGCAGGGCAGGGCTGGGTTGGGTTGGGGACTTGACTTGGTTTTGGGTTCAGCTTGGCTGCTCTGGGCTTAGTTGGCTAAAATGGGTTTCGTTCGGTTTGGTTTGGCTTTGGTTGGGCTTGACTTAGTCTTGGTCTTGGTCTCAGCTATGTGGCGACGGTGGCGGTGGCGGTGGCGCTGCTGGCTATGCAAACACAACTCACACACACACACGTGTACAGTCACAGCTTCTCATGCATGGCTGTCTCTGTCTCTGTGTGTGTGTGTGTGTGTAACTGCTACAGTTGTAAAAAGAAATTAGTTGCCATTGCCGTTTGACGTTTGCTGTTGCCATTACTGATGCTGCTGATGTGTTTTGCCTGCCTTTATGGTTGCTGCTGTCATTGCTCTGTAGCCAGAACCTGACAGAGAGTTGAATACATCAAAGGAAATGGCCAAGGGAAGCTGCAGATCCAGGTGATCCACAGACAGGACCGTTGGCTTATCAATAACATATAATTCAAGGACAGCATATGCCGCAGTCAGTTCACTTGGCCATTCAGCAATTTATCGCTGGTTTCTCTGGGGTAATTGAGTCATGTCAGGTCTAAGGAGGGGTGGAGAGGAGGGAAGGGCAGGGTGGCCACTTAAAAACCGCACACATGGCACAACGTAATCATCAATGTAAAGTGCCTGCCGCCTCGCATCGCCTTCTTTGCATTTGGGCGGCTGGTTGAGACAGCCAACTGAGATTGGGTGGTTGGGTGAGAGACGCTGTGGCAGGGGCAACCTCTTCATATTCTCATCGTATCGCCAGCATGTATATCATATTCACATCAAGTCATGAAGACACACACACACACACACACACGCACATGCACACAAATGAGTTAATAAAAATGCGTTTGCGTAATCAAATTATATGTCAAGTGTGTTGACAACAACGTAACATTCAACGTTAATGTTAACACAATCCCAATCAGTCAGGCGGCCCTCTGCCTTGTCATACCCATAGCCATCGTCATTGTCATCAACGGCGTGGCATCCCAGTGAGAAGAAGACGCCGCTGCTTGCTGCTTGCTGCCTGCTGCCTGCTGCCTGCAAATGCGATTTTAATGACTCGAACAAAGCGAATTTATTGCCTCGATGAATTGTTGCCTTCGTCTGTTGCTCCCTTGTACTTGCTTGTTACTCATTGGATGTGTGGCCTTGCCTATCGGCAGGCCTAAATATTATACATTTGCTGCCCCAGCGGACAGAGAACAGACAGAGAACAGACAGAGAACGGAGATTTCCATTTATATTTCCCTGTGTGTTTACTGACATCCTGTTGGCATATTAGTTACAGACACGATAAATAAAATCCCGTGTCGCCCATTTAATGTTACATTGATGTCAAAACAAACTACAGTTAACAGCCAACAGCCAACAGCCAACAGCTGACAACTGACAACGGACAATGGACCACTGACACCTGACAACGTTCTGTTGTCCTGATGTCACTTGCCATTGTTGTTATCTGTCCCTGTGAGTGACGTCTAATGTGAATGGCAGAAGGATTTAATTACACTGTAATTAATATATTTTGTATGAATTAGGTAGCCAGGCAGCCAACTTACCCCCTTTCAACCAGCCCAGGCACGTGTTGCCGCTGCCTCGGAGGATTCCTGCCTGCCACCTGCTGATGCAACTAATTCGAGGCAGCTGAATTCGTTTTATTGACAACTATTTAAAAGGGGGCAAAACCCTGTCGAAGGATACCTGCTGTAACCATCAATGGTGAGTTAATTTTATTGCTGATGTTGATGGTGTTTCCATCTCCTCCTTCGCTGATGTTTGTTTGCTTCACTCATCGCCTGTTTGTGGTTGACAATTAATGCGGAAAATTGATTTTATTGATCCACCTTGGAATGAAATGCAATTAAGTTTGCAGCATAATTCATTCAAATGGCTTCGCACCATTAATACACGCTTATGGGTGAGTCCAACTCCCTATCTGTCTCTCTATCTGTCTCTGACACTGGACACTGGACACATGTCTATGGACTCTGCGTAGCCTATACAACAGGCTACAGTTTTCAAAGGAATCCCAGACCAAAAGCTGGAAAAATAACCTGAAATTTCTTAGTCTTTCAGAGAAACGTTTAACTATGCAGGTGGCCATGCGGTTAATGACATATTTTGAGTGAAGAGAGGATATTTTCCCATTTATTTAACCATTTTCCCAAGCCATTTTCTTTGGTGACATCACCAAAGCCAAGGGGAAGCCTGCCGATCACATTTTTTTGGACTTGGCAACCAACTGGGTCAGGTGAATGGCAGGCATCCGGGTGAGCAGCTTCCTCCGTCTCACTCTCTCTCTCTCTCTCTCTCTCTGGGGGAAAAGAATCGTTTTTTAAAGTCAGCTGGGCCAGTCCAAAATGCCAAACAAATCATATTAATAAAGCGAATCAAATTGATTTGATTCAATCAGCTGCCGCACTCACTCGCATCCAGGTTTGTTGTGCCATTCAACTGTCTGTCTGTCTGTCTGTGTGTGGTGTGTGTGTGTGTGTGTGTCATCTCTTCATTTGCCAAATCAAATAAATCAATCAGAGATGTCTATGACTTTTTCTCCACACAAGGACCACAAAGCAGCCAGGGATTTCCCTGGACTGAATACCCACCAGACAGACAGACAGACAGACTGATGGGCTGAGTTTCCTTTGTGAGTTTTTAGCTGTGAAAGTGAATTAAACGGGGCCAAATTGTTTGTCTGATCTTTGACTAAACTTTTCCAGGATGAATTTTTATTTTTTTTCATATTTTTTTTTGGTATTTATTTTGCTTTTTTTTGGTTTTTTATTTAAGTACATTTAGGTATGCATAATGCGAACTGCGGTATTTTTGTAATACGGTTTTTCTGAATGGAATATTAGATTAGTTTCAATTCATTTCATTCGGTTTTTGTGTTTTACATTTAGATAGATGCGTACATGTGTGTGTGTGTCGGGATGTGTGTCGGGGTGTGTGTCGGGATGTGTGTCGGGGTGTGTGTGTGAGTGTCACTTGTGTTAGTGTGGTAATTAATTAGCATACATATGTAGTTGACTAGAGATACGTTTAGTAATTAAATGTAAATTTCATTCATTGTTATTTGGTATTTTTATTTGTATTTTATTTTCACTTCACTTTAGTTGTTAATGCGAGTAAAATATTTTCACTTGTGTCCTGCTCAACACTTGTGAGTTTATCTAAAGGCTAAAAGTTTGACTTAGTTTAGCTAGGAATTAAAAAAAAAAAAACTTTGTTAAACATTACAACACACACATCTATGGTTGAATGTATTTTTTCGTTTGTTTTGTTTGGTTTTTTGTTTTTTGCTAATCTTAATGCATTAAATTTTGGTTTTTTCTTCTCCATTTCGTTTCGTTTTCACTTGATATATGTATAAGCTAGGTGTAGGTGTCTATGTGTGCGTGTGTGCGTGTGTCATAGTGTAGTCTGAAGTGGTCTTAACTTAATTACATTTTGACTTACATAATTTTAATCACTTAAACATTTTGTTTTACTGGTTTTCTTCTCAATTTTTCTCTGGTTGTTTTTGTTTTGAGCAATCTTTGGAGTTATTAACTAGCTTCACACACACATACATATACATACACATATATTTATATATATTTTATAGTTATCTATATAGTTAAGGGTTTAAATATGCATTTGACTATGTGACACAGTTGCTGGAATGTTGCAAATAAATGTCATTTGGCTACTCGTTTGCGCCTTTTTGTTTTTTTTTTTTTTACCATTTTTTAGTTGTTTTTTTTTTGTGTGTCTGTTTTGTTGTAGCTGCCACAACCAGTGAATATAAAGCGTTAAATTTATATTTGTTTTTATGTATTTTGTAATTTTATCATTTACATTTAACACACACACGCACACACACACGCACACACACACATGCAGACACATGCAGACACTGACAAGGAGCGGCCTTCACTCAAACGTTTCTGTTGCGACACTAAAATTTCATTTATTTTCAATTAAATGCAAAATATCAAATGACCCACTTGGATGGCCCCTCTGCCTAAAACAACAACAACAACATCAGCAACAACATCAGCAATAGCAAATAGCAATTCATGCGCTCAATTACCAACAATCAAAATGCATTTAAAAACCATTTAAACCTAATTGCCAGGCCACACAAAAATCTCAGACAGACAGAAAAAAAAAAAAATCCTCTCGTTCCTGGTCCAACAGATAAACAGCTATAGGTGGTGCCTCTGTGATCAGATAATTTATATTAAAAAAACGACGAACAGCAACAATTATAGCAATTAGAATGGCAACAACCACAGGCAGCCACAACACTCAAGTCCTTTTGGTGGGATTAATGGCTTTTAAGGCTTTTTTTTTTCGCTTTTTTCGCTGCCCTGCGCTGTTGGTCTGACAATCGCTACTAAATTAGTCGATTAGTATTCATATTAATTGGCTTGCGGATGGCCAGAGCACTTAATTATAGACGCAGCGGTTAAAAATCGACGCCCAGTGCAAATCGATTGAGTTCAGCCAACGAGGGAAGCTTCAACACAATGATTTTCCCTTGAAAAACAAGGGAAACTGAGCAGCCAATGGGTAAATAGGTAAATTGGTTGATTATTTAGAAAGCTTTAAATAATTTTAAATAATTAAAAATTTTTCTAGGCACCGAACAGCCTCTTCAACCCTATAAAACCGACTAAACTAAGCAACTTTAAATAGAAAAATTTCTAGCAAAGCTAAGGAAGTGAAAACCATTTAAATTGCCTTCAGGAATCAATGGGAAAATTCCTAATTAAATATTCTCATCTAATAAACAAAGCGACCTTTCCAGGCAGTGCAAAGGTGCCACCCCAAGGATAACAGGATAAATTAATTTCTATTTACAAAAATCTCGAATTCGACTGATTAAATTCCAACAACAAAGCGTTCGTGTGACAATGGAAATTGAAAAACTCGATGCGGTGGTCCAAGTGCTTAATAAATCAGTTATACCTGGTTGAATAATTACTTTAGGGTGTGTGTGTGTGTGTGTGTGTGGCTGGGTGTGTTTGGCTGGTTTGGTTGGCAAACAAAACACGCACAACATCAACTAACGTAACAAATCGCTGAAATAAACTTTCTCCTCTTGGGTTCATGCAATTTGTCATTTGCATTTGCATTTGCATAGCATTTGCCTGCTATTTGCCAGCCACGCCCCCTTCTATTTGTTATTCAAACATTGTTTTGCCTGCCTCCACGTGGGTGCCTGCGTGTGTGTGTGTGTGTGTCTGGGTGTTTGCAGTTTTTATTAATTTCTGTTTTCACTTTTGGCATTAAGCAGACAGAAACAAAAAAAAAAAAAAAAAAAAAAAATCTCCCCACGCTCTTATGGAATTTTTTGTTTCTTTTGTTTTTTCTCCCCCCCAATTATTTATGCATTTTTAGCATTTTGAATATGAAATGTGTTTAATTCACGCTTCAATTTATTTCTTTTTACACTTAATAAAATGTTTTGCTTTTTATTTGATCATTTTTTATATATTTTGCTTGTCTTTTTGGGTTGAAGCTGCCTTCATTCATCATCGTCGTCGTCGTCGTCGTCAACTTCTTTGCATTGCAGTTTTACTTGTAGCTCAACCTGCTAATTTATTTAAATTGTTTTCTCGTTTTCTGTTTGGATTTCTTTTTTCTCTTTTATGTTTTTTTTGTTTTTCGTTGGCATTTATATGTATTTGTTTGCCGTTTTCTGTTTTCTGTTTGCTGTTTGTTGTTTTCTATCTTTTATTTACACACATAATGATAAATATTTGCTTAATGTTCATAAATTCAATAACTCATGAATAATGTATGCGGGGCTGTGTAGTATGTAAATGAGTCGCTGTTTTTAGCCGAGTGGTTAGGCCTGACTAATTCATGGAGGCAAACGCGCTACACCGCTGCGTATGCGTGATGGCGGCATGAGCTGCCCCAAAAAGCAGGCAACACCTTTTGCTGCCTGAATGGCTGCTCGCATGATTGGCGGCATGGTTGGCTCTTGTGATTGTGTGCCAGTGTGTGAGGGGTGTATTTGAGGGGTGTGTGTGTGTGAGGGGTGTGTGTGTGGGGGTGTGCAGTTATACTTACAGTGATTTATTCGATTCGAGATTGGGAATTTTAGACACGTATCACGTCGCCAGGCGCTGGCTTCGGACAGAGGGCATCATCGATGCTATCGCGCAGTCGCAGAGCCGCATTTAGATCATCAGCTGCAGTCTCTAGCCTGTCGCGTTCCGGCTGGGGCTCCTCGCTGGCACTGGCAACGGCTGTGCCTGGTCAGCTGGGTGGTCACATGAATATATCGCCGCCCAGACCCACATTGGAGGACTTGCGCGGTGTGGTTGGCACCCCATGCGGGCAATGCATGGTGGCGGCTGCCGCTGGCGCCTTTGATTCGTCCTCGAAGGTCACCATTTTCTCGCTACGCGGCTTGAGGGTGACAATCTGTAGCTGGGCAGGCTGTGGCTGGGCCTGCGGTGTTGCTGCGGCCATTCCGCCACCGCAGAGCAACGTCTGCGGCGGCCCCAACTGGAGGCCATGCGGCAATCCCATGCCCAGACCCATGCCGCCGCCACCGCCGCCCAGAGTCATGTTGGGCGAGTAGCGCCTGGGCGGCGGCAAGGCCAGGTCGCCCACGCCCGACAGATTAAACTCGCTGATGCTGCGCGGCACAAAGTATTCCATGTGGTGCTCCGGTATGCCAGTCGAGCGGCGTATGGGCGTGTTGCGCTGGAAGGCCGATCCTAGGCCCGCCCCCATGCCCATGCCCATACCCATGCCGAGGGCCCCAGCACCGCCTCCGGCACCAGCATGACTCAGGTGACTACGACGTGGCAGAGAGCTGTATTGGGTCAACGAATGAGCCGGGCCAAAGAACATGGTCTGGTGCTGGGCCAGGCTGTTGGCGGGCTGAGCCAGACCTCCGCTCACGCCGCTGACGCCGCCCAGCAGCTCCACACTGGGTCGTTGTCAGGAGGGCTTTGGGGTGACAGCCACGGACACGAGGGCTACCTCCTCGGCCTTGGGCATGACATGATCCTGCACGCTGAACTTGCGCAGCCACATAACAATCTCGGTCTGGATCAGGCTGAAGCACATGGCCACCACGGCCATGCCGACCAGAATGTAGGCTGAAGCCGAGTAGAGGGTGACAGCACCGCTGGGGGCCAACTCACCGAACCCTATGGTGCCCAGGGAGGTGAAGCAGAAGTACAGGGACTCCAGGACGCTCCAGTTCTGCAGCTTGTGGAACAGGATGGCCCCACTGGTCACATAGCAGAGCAGCACGCACACGCATATCGAGATGGGGACACTGGGCGATGAGCGGCCCGCCTTGTTGCCCTGCTGTTGCTGTTGTTGCTGCTGCTGCTGTTGCTGCTGCTGCTGGTAAACGGAAGGCGGCAGCCCGTACTGATGCAGCTTGCTGCCGCCATGATGTCCATAATGCTGACCCTTGGCCTTGTCCGACTTGCGTCCACCGTTGCCGCCAGAACCGCCGCCTCCAGAGCCATTGCTGACGGTCCCCTTGGACCGTTGTCGCCGGAACAGGCAGCGCATGCCGGCCGACAGGGCCTCGCCCATGGCAGACAGATACAGCAGGACTATGGGTATCCCAAACAAGGCATAGACCAGGGCTGCAATCCTACCCCATTGGGTGCGCGGCGAGATGCCTCCGTAGCCTGCAAGACACACAGAAAGCAACAGCGACACTGAATTAGACGGCGAAACTTCACTCTGAACGATGACAGGACCCCAACGTCCTTGACCAGCTCGACCGACCTTGCTGCTCTGCTCTAGAGAAAATTGATGCAATTATCTGAGAGAATTATCATTACCATTTGCCCCGGCTAATTCAAAAGTTTTAATAAACCAAGTGAAACGAAAAAAAGTTTCAACTATTTCCATGGAAGTGACGGACAGGACGCTGCTACATAATTACTGCAAGGCGGGGGGGATGGGTGTTAGGCAGCCATGCTAACCATCCCCCCCCAGTGGCTAAAAAATATAATTAAAATAATTTTTTCCTTTTTCATTTGAATTTTTAAAAATAAAAAAATCCTGTGTGTGTGTGTGTGTGTTAAGCGTTAAGCCAACAACTGTTGTTTCATTTTATATTTTTCCTTTCCCAAGTCAAATGCTCTACATCTACATGTGGGTGGCCCCGGGGTTCCCACTCTCCGGCATTATGATTACAAAAAACTGTTGGACTTGTTAAGCTGGAAACTGGCTGCCGGGCATTTCAGTTGCTTCGGTCTTGGGCTTCACTTTGATCATTTCACTGCAGCAGCAACTCATTAGCACCGACTGGCTATTGGATTACCAGCGGCCAGCTACACTACCTCAAGCCTCAGCCTCAGCCTCAGCCACACCGACAAGGATACTGACAGGCGTGTATGTGTATGTAATCTGCCTACTAAGGTTACTGCTTAGCACTCTGCTGCCTCCTCTGCTCTGAGGCTGCTGCTACTGCTGCTAGTGCTGTGCCAATTCCAACTTTTTTACACGTAGTGGTTGCCTCTGCCTGGCCAAACACACACACACACACCGAAAAAAATGGGAAAAAAAATAGAAGAAAAAACGTAGAGAGAAAGTAACTTTTATGTGCAGACGGTTTTTGGCTTTGATGTTGGCCTGTGCAGAGCAGAAGCAGCTGCAGGAGCAGCAGCAGCAGCTGTAGGAGACTCTGGCAGGCCTAGGCGGTCCCGGCCTAGGCGACCCCTGATGGCGCGACCTAGGCCAACACAACATGCCACGGCAGACAGGGAGACAGCCAGACTGGCAGACTGACTGACTGGGAGACCTTTTGCCAACGTCTCTGACTGGACGCTTTTGGGCTGGCTGCGGACATGGTGAATGGAAGCGACGCTCTGCCTCAGCAATGAACTTTTAATGTGGAAACTTTTATAATTGAGTAAAATTGTGCGTGTGTGTGTGCTAGTGTGTGTGTGTAGACCATGTATTACATTTTATTACTTAAAAATAAAAAACCCGAACAGCAGCAGCAGCAGCAACAGCAGACGACGACGACGACGACGAGGACACAAAATGCTTTTGGCCCTGCCCCTTAAAATATGCTTTAAAAAAAATAAAATCATAAAATAGCAGCGCCCGAGCACGTTTAAGTGCAGCTACCCACCCCCTGCATATGTGAGAGGTGAAAGGAACAAACGATCATCAGTGAGTACAAGGACCGGGACGTGCAGAGGATTAAGCCAATGGCCCATTGGCCCTGGGGAGACAGAGAGAGAGAGAGAAACGCTTTTTTGAGGGCTCCAAATTCGTTCGTTTCTTGTCCTCTATTCTGTCTAGGAAAAAAGTTGCTAAAAATTATCATCATCATCATCATCATCATCAAGCTTTGCCCATCCGATGACCACGCAGCCACATGTCCTGCCCGCCTGCAGCCTTTCGACTATTCTCAAGTCCACCGCCATCGGTTGGCCAAATTGCTAGTGAGAATTATAACATTTACAATATGGCCAACATAAAATTGTATGTAGTTATAACTAACTAACTAACGGCGCCCACATGTCGCTCTACAGATGCCCACCGCCTGACACCGGCCAACGCATCAACCCACCAACCAACTGGGCTGAACTGCCCTGAGCTGACTGCCCGGATGGAATGGGGCGGACCCTTTCAACTCGTAAAGATTTGCCATAGAGAATGACCGCCCCCCCCCTGGTGGCAGCCTAAACGCCCTGCGGGTCCTGCGAAAACTGGCAATTATGCGTAGCAATTTTCAAGTTTTCCCCACCACTGATGCAAGAAGGCAAAAACTATTTACCCTGCTGTTGCTGCCGCTGCTGTTGTTGTTATTTGGTTATTTGGGATTAAAATTGGGTTTACAATTGGCCATTTGGTGGGGCCAGCGTTAGGCTAACAATCTATGCTCCGGTCAGTGTGGACAAGAGCAAATGAATGTTTTTGTTATGCCAGCCAGTCAGCCAGCCAGCCAGCCAGGCGGTCGGTCACTCAGCTGTCAATTGGCTGTGGCTGAGGGCGGTAGGAAGGCCAAAAGCAAAAAAAAATATTTAAAATATGAAACTGCCAGATGGTTGAGGCCAGTCAGAGGGATTTTCAATCGGTTTTTAAAGTGAAATTATGCTCAACAGCAGCTGCCCGGAAATATTTGTGACAGAGCATAGAAAATCTAATTTTCTTAGAACATTTTTTCCATAAATTTTATTCATTATCCAGTCAACAAGGACTCCACATGGCTGCGGTCACAATGTAACTAGAGTTTCCTGATTTGAAGCCATAAAATACAGAATTTAACACCCAAAACTAGAGAAAACCAGAAGCAACCATGTCGGGCAGTAAAAAATAAATGTAAAAATTCCTTCCGACTTAATTAATTAATCGCAACGATTAATTTGCCTATTAAAAATCAATTAGTTGGGTCAACAGAGTTTTTTTGTCCTTCTCTCTGCGTTGAAGAGAAATGGGAAATTGAAAGCGAATGGAAGTTGATTTTTTTAGGACAATTGTCCTGCAGCCATAATGAAGCGAAACTGGAGGATGAATATTTGTGGCCTGCAAAGCTTAGACAGTCGTTTGATTTGATCAAGGACTCCATCGATGACAAGCTCTACAGCACCAGTGACCAACGACCAGCAACCAACAAGCAACATTGAAGGCCTTGGAAGGCCAACGGCATGGATGGTGGTGGTCAGCAGCAGCAGCAGCAGCGGCAGGCAAAACCCTCGAGCCCAAAAGCCAACAAAATATTTTACTACGGCAATTTTCGGGCATAAAGTAATTACAAAATACTAACGCACACAGCCACACACACGCACACAGCTACGCACAGCTACACAGGGACGGATAGAGAGAGAGAGAAACATGTAGCTACAGCTACAGCAGAGGCGAGCGTAGATAGAACGGAGTTACGACGAGATTCTCTAATAGCTAAGAAATTAATTTTCACCAAAAAGCTATTAAGAGAGTCACAAAAATGTTCAAATATAAAACCAAACAATGCTGATGCAGGGCAGGATAGAAGGGGGCAGCGCAGAGCAGAAAGGGGCAAAAGACCAGAAGGTCAGCGGAGTGCCAGGCTAGTGGGGAGGGGGCCATGACGATGATGATGATGTTGGACTAGAATGGTGAGCTTGGCTGAGTCCGCTTTTGTCCAACCGTTGGGGTCAAGTGGCAAACGCCTGGCTGGGTAACGGGGTCCCCTGCAACGTTGCATCGCTGCCACTGCCGCCACTGCCACCGCCGCCGCTGTTGGTTTCAACTTTAAACGTTTTAATTATAAAGATATTTTCTCCCCGACCCAGTGGAAATGGGTTTGTGTCTGAGCTAAGAGGGTAACCCATGGGCCTACAGCTGGTTACTGGCTGGCAAACTGATCTTTAGAGTCCTGGAATCACAGAATAAAGAGCCAACAGCAGCTACAGCAGGTTACTCTACTGGTGGTTTGATGATCGTCGCTGCTAGGGTATTTGACAATCGGCTGTCTGCTTAAATGAATTTCCATCTTGTTTACTTGTTGAGTAATGAAATTGCGATACCATCGCTCGCTCTGTCCCCGCTCCGTTTGCCATTAATAGACAAATGTTCAATAAACAATGGCGAACAAACCGCCAACGGACAGACCAACCGCCAACAGACAGGCAGACAGACAGACAGGCAAACAGAAATGCTACAGCCTCGTAAAAACAAAAAATAATAATAATAATAATGATAATAATGATATGCAGGCGGCTCGCAAAAGGACAACACACAAAAGCGTGTCATTAAACGCCTCGAACAGCAACGACCAGGACAACAGTGAGGACAACAGTCAGGGCAAGAGGAGTGCAAACATTTTTATGACATGCCAACTGGCGCTTGAGGAATTAATTAAAAATTAAATGGCCTATTAAAATTGTTATCGAGACGCTGTGCCGCCAACGTTAGCGGAGGCAGCAGGCAGCAGCAACAGCAACGTCAACTTTGTCCATTTACCTGTCAAACAAACGACGAAATGGAAACAAAAGGCAGCCGCAGACAGAATGGCACAGCAAACTGTACAAAAGCGGCAGCGGGGCAAGGGGCCGAAAGGAAATGCTGCAATCGCTCAGATTGTCGCACACTGACAAAGGACAACAGCAGCCAAAGGGGGGCAGCGGCCATGTCCAAGCGTTTGATGCGGTTGTTTTGGGTGTCGAAATGCACATGCAAGACCATGTGAAAGGACCGCAAGGACAATGCACAACGGTCGGCCAACTACAAAGGCAACGACAACGCGATTCGACGGCAGATTTTGTACATTAAATTTTACAGGATTTTTGACAGGCAGCCGTTGCCTCTGCGTTTCATCTCCACTTGTTTAGCTGGGAATGAGGTGTGAAAATAGCCATCAGCCTGTCGCATGAGAAATTCTTAAACGTCAACATTTTCTACCCTTTAGAGGTTTTTCTTTCCTTGTTTTTTCTTTTGCCGCCTGCTTTTTTCTGGAAACAAGTTTAAATAACTGCACAGGCAAGCACATCCTGTTTGCATAGCCATGCACCAGGCTTCCTTCCCTCTACATCCACATATAGCAGCAGCTAAAGTGCACACACACACGCACACACACACACACAGTCTGGCACACTCAATGCCATATGCCTCAATGTGTCATGGGGTTGACAATAGAAAGGAAGAAAATCCAAACCGAAACGGGTTTTACATTTCCCTACCCTGGCAGCAGGCAGACGGCAGGCAGCAGGCAGGCAGCATGCGGCATCCTAATGAGAGTTGTGCTCTCCAGCTCATTGTGGGGATTTGGATTATTAATTTTCCATCTTCCAGCAGCCCGTCCATCTTCCTTGCTTTAATGATTGTTAAATATTTTCCATTGGGCAAGTAAAACAAAACGGTTTTATCTGATAACTCAAGCTCAATGCCGCTAGCAGGGTATTTGGCAAAAGGTCTTCGGACTTATTTTCTTCTTCTAATATATTTTATTATATATTTTTCTTGTATTTTATTGTCACTCACTGTATGGCTGGTGAGTGGAATTTGATGGTTCTTGTTGCTCCTTTTGCTGGCTCCCAAGGAGCGACTCGAAGGCAAAGGGCATCAGTCGAGTGGCCACTTGAAAGACATGCTGAAAAGTATGCTATGCAAAACAGCCAGCCACACATGCATGGCCACTGGCCCCTGTTGTTGTTGGCGTTATTACTGCTGCTGCTGCTGCTGGTGCCATTGGCATGACTTTTTGATTTGATTCTTTTATAATTTTTTCATTGTATTCTACACACACACGCACACACAGACACACCCACACAGAGCCACAGTGGGTATTGTTAACCAAAACCAGGCAGCCAAAAGATCTTTTATTTATGATTATAATCAGGACAGCTGAGCTGTATGCCATGTGACAGGGAAAGCCAACTGGGCAAAGGTAAATTGCCGCTTGAATAACTCGAACTACAATTTGTCTTTGTGTGAACACAACTATGTTATGTAACCGTTTAAGTGTGTGTGCGTGTGTGTGTGTGTGTGTGAGCCAAGATAAGATGCGGTTAGCCTAAGACAAGGCCTTGAGGCAAGTGGAGGCCACTTGATTGATTTGTTTAGCATTTCAACATGGACTTTCTAGGCCAAAGGCGGCTCCTTAAAGGCGATGCCCTCAAGGCAACGAAGAAATTTATTTGACCATCATAATTATGCTGATTTATACAGACTGCAGTCGCTTCCTGCCACCCTTTTTTAGGTAGAAAGTATTATCCTTCAATGGCCAAAGCAGCGCCACAGCGGCAACCCATAGAGGCAGCGCTGTAAGCCTAACCAGAGACAGAGACAGGGAGAGAAAAAGTCCTGTAGGCGAGACTTAATCAGGCTTTGCCAAATTACTTATGTGCCGAATGCTTTCTACCTGATGAAAGCGGCTTTATTTTTTTGTTTTTTTTTTTTTTTAAATACCCTTCCCTGATTATATCAGAGAATTACAGCTGTTTCCAAATCGTCTTTTCAATGCCTTTTTTTTATCAACTGTAACTGAGCTGACTTTGGAGCTGATTGATTTTATTATTCTTAAAAAAATTTTCCTTTTTATCGTAGGCTGACTTCAGTGAAATATGAGCAGCCGTCTCCGTCTAACTGTCTCTCTGGATGTTATGGGAATAGAAATGAAGCTATTTTCAGCAGGTTGATATGGCAGCCATGTTGGCAGACAGAATGAATTTTTTCATTGCCTACTTTTGGGCAGCAGTCAGATTAGTCTGTGCTGGCATTTGTGTTGCCTATGACAACAATGGAATCAATTTAATTGATTTAAAGCAAATAGGCAGTTGACATAATTGACATTATTATGGCTTAAGGACTCCACTGTCCTCCAACTGGACTGGGCAGACACTGAAAACATATTCGCCGCTGGGAGTATTAAGAAGCCCAAAGGATAGTTACTTGGTCAGCATTCATGTTGGATGTTTGACATTTCGTTTTGTGTTTTTAGGTTTTTCCTTGCCTTCTCCCTAATCCAGCCAGCCATTCTCATCCATCCTTTGTGCCTGCTGATCTCCGTTGCACTCACTAGCGCTGCCCTCATCTCATCTCGCTCGCTTGCTCGCTCGCTGGCTGGCTGGCTGGCTGTGTGAGAGATTGATTGCCTGCAGTAAGCTGCCTTGCAGCAGATGAAAAACTGCCATGGATGGTTGCTCCTTCTCACACAAACTCACACACACACACACACTTACATATGTATGAATGCATCACAAGGCTCAAACTTATTCGCGTTGTAGACGAGGACAGAACAGAACATTAAAAAAAAAAAAAACCAGGAGAAGGAAAACGAGGGGGAATAAACACCAAATGGAAGGGAAAACTGGCAATGGTAAAACGAATACAGAATGCACTAACGAGTCGCACTAAAACTAGAATAAAAATAATTAATTAAACCAGAAAAATCAGCTCACAATTCCAATCGTTTCGGACCAACGAAAACCACTCAAAACACAGCCAGAATAAATCATTAAATTACATTTGAATAATGAATTAATTAAAAACATAAGCTCTAACGGTATTGGCCAAATAAATTGCATAAAAAGTGAACGAAATAGCTGATCAACTTATTAAATTCATGGTTCATCGTCTGTGGATAATTCGCAACCCGTGTGCTGTGATTAAAACATTTTTATGCCCACAAACTCATACATCAGAGGCCTGTAAGTCGGTTTACAAGTGATTAAATGCATTAAGCGCTCTGCAATTTTATTATAAACAAATCAAAAACAGAAAAAAGAGGAAGCGGAATAAACAGGAAGCTTCACACAAAAAATTCTGCTGTCAAAATTTCGCTCGTCAAGTGGATTTTTTGCAACATTTTTTCTCTCTCTCTGTTGTACAACATTCATGACATTTTACGATTTGAAGGGTCTCTGGGCCAGAAATGTGTGGGTTTGAAGTCGCGACTAAAAATTTATAAAAATATTCGTTATGTTTCCTCTTTCGTTTTACCTGAATTTCGTTTCTCCTTTAACATCGTAACAAATTTAACGCCAAGAGAAATCAGAGCTGCGAGCTGCGAGCGACTGACAGATCCATTAGGTTGTGTCTCTATAGAAAAATTTTTGCAGTTGGCAACTCCTCGTCGTTGACACTCTCTGCCTGGCTAATTGTTCCGAATGAATATAAAAATTCGACGGCTGCCAGGCAGGCAACAGGCAACAGCTTACTTTGCTTGCATTTTTAATATCGGCCGAATGCAGAGGCAACGACTTATCCTATACCCTACAGGTGCCCATGTGTCGTGACATAGTTTGGAGGGGATATAGAACATAGTTTTAATACGCTCCGTGAGCCGCTCATAATGTATGCAGCATGTCAACGAGGGGGGGCGATGGGACAAGGCGTGTCTTATATGCTACATATATGCATCTATGCATACATGGGTGTGTGTGTGTGTGTGTGTGTTGGTGTGCAGACATATCTACATATTAAGTGTTGAATAGTTCGTTATGCGCGTCACATGAACATGGCAATGCTGCTGGCTGCTGGCTGCTGGCTCTGCGTGTGTGTTTGCTGCCCTGTGTTTATGTATGTCTATGGCTATGTGTGCGTGTGTGTGTGTGTGCGTGTATGCTAACCAGTCTATGGGGCTGGTTGGCGGAGCTTTCGTACTTCTCTCATCGCCAACAGCCTCGTCAGCAAAATGTTTGTTGACTTATCTGTGATTGCCATTATTGTGTTGTCGTGGTTGTTGTTGTGACGCTCTTGACATTTATATTTGTTTTATATTTGACACCACACTCAACCACATACACACACACACACGCGCACACTCCAGGCCTCATTGAAACCCATAAAAATGAGCGTGAATTGCAATAAAATAAAATAAACTGCCGCGTTTTTTTCATCGTCGTTGCCGTTGCTGTTGCTGTTTGCCAATCCACACATAACCTAGCAGCCAGGATCGGAGGGGGAGGACAAAGGACAATGGCTAGCTGGCTACATAGATTTCTCGCAGCACGTGTTGCAAATTATAGTTGCCAAAAGCCCCCCCCCCAACAACAATGCTGGGCATACAAATTGTGTAATAATAATATTACAACAACGAAACGTGCCATCTGTCATAGGTCGGGCATTGTGGGTGGCTGAGTGGCTGGGTAGCTGGGCGGCAGCCCATCGCAGTCCATTGCGTGAAATAATGCAGGCCAAAGTGTTTAATAAAGTTATCAATAGACAATATACGAACAGGGACGGGGAGAGGATGAGACGGCCAGACAGCAGCACAGTCGAGGCCATTTAAATAGTAGCCGAGGCGGCCGGTTGGTCCAGAGCCAGTTGCAGCCTCCTGCTGTCTTTCCAACGTTTATTTTTATAATAAAAACTTTTGCTTCAAAAATATTTCGAATTTCCTTATAGGAAAAACAAAGGAGCAACCAGAGCCAGAGCCAGAGCTGTGGCTGTGGCTGTGTGTGAGCCGTTGGGCTGGCACGTTTGCCCAGAAGAATGTTTGTTGCTCTTGAGAAGTTTTCGCAACATTCGCCGGGTTGTAAGCGGAAACTTGTCCGGCCTGTTCATCATTAGTAAACTGCCCAGGTGAGAGAAACTTTCCAAAAGGTGCAAAAATTATGTCAGCACAATGCAGTGAGTTATTCAACCCATTTTCAGGGAATTTAATTGATTTAAACAAGGAATTTCACTTGCCTTACTGCTCTTTTTTAAATACATCAACTGAGGCTGCTCTAGGAGACTCCCTGGAATGGCCTGAATGGCCCAAGAGAAATGCTAAGAACCTCACATTCCTAGACGATCAACAGCAATAAAAATTGAAAGCCGCATAGACATTTCCCTGTCTGCTCACCTGCGTGTATTGAACAGTCTAATTAACAATAAAAAATTTCAATTTTCAACTCTCTGGCTCTCTGGCGCGTACCAAGCGTCGTATACGCAATTTCTCTAATGGACGCAACTGTACGAGGCAAGCAGAGTGTATAAAAGTGAATTGCTGTCATGACACAGTCATAATTACATTCTCTACGACTGAACGGAACGGAGAGGGACGCAGCGATGATGAGCAACAACAACAAACACGCACAGACGAGTGTCAGCAATCATGAAAGGCATCAGCATAAATCAAAGTGATGGGGCCGGAGCAGGGGGGGCGGGGGCACAAACTCAATTGAGAGGCGCATTTATAGATCAATGTTTATATTTATGTGCATATGTGTTAATTTTATTACAGGGCAAACAAACGCACACAGCACCCATCAACCACCATCGAACAAGCGCACACTCTAGGGGCGGGAGGCCGAGGCGGCACATGGCGTATGCGTAATATATTAATACATAATAAAGTGCAAATGTGTATGTAAATTGAAAATTTTCATAGCATCACTTTGCAGTTGGGTATCTTAAGGGAGAGAGCGAATGGGGGGCGGGGCGGGGCGATGAAGGTAATGAAATTGCCAATAAAATATACCAAATGACTGGATGGATAGTGTGTCATGCCAGCTGTGTATGTGAGTGTGTGTAGAAGAAACGCTGGGTAAAACGTATTTTGATGAGGTGAGCCATTGGGTACAATCAATCATTGAGCGAAAGCCCCAGCCCCAGCCCCGATCCCTGCCCCCGATCCGCTCGTTATTCTAAATCAAGTAAAGCATAAATTTTTTGGAGCTCAACCGCAGCGATTCTTTTCCCAATGTAATTTCCATTAAATAAGCCAAAAGGCTTTGCCAGTGAGTTGGGTGCCGTAGCCGCAGCCACCCACGCATAGATTATCATAGATGTATGGACGACTCTCTCTCTCTCTCTCTTTCTCTATCTCTCTGGACAGGGCAGACAGATAAATATATGCAATTTATTAAATCAGCAGGCAGAAATGCAATTTATAACATTCGCCAGTCAGTTGTGAGAGTTCTGAGTTGAGGAGTCCACATATATATATATAGAAGATTTAGGTTGGTGCGGCATCATTAGCTCAACAAACAAGCACAACGGCAAACACACAAAAGCATCAGCCCCCAAAGCGAAGGCCATAAGTTATGTGCCAGCCCTGAAAAGTAGGCAATGAAATGTGTTTTAAGTGCCAATTGCTGACAAAAGCAGCGACCATTAGGCAAACAGCCAGCCAAACAGGCAGACATTCAAACAGGACCTTTGAAAACGCTTAAGAAAAATAAATAAATAATTGAAAGGCTGGCGGGGCGTGTAGCCAAATCCCAGACTTTTGCCACCGCAAGACAAATGCCTTTTAGAGAAAATTTTAATTGAAAGGTGCTGGGAAAACTGTTTGGGATTTACGTTGCCAGGCAGCCAGGCAGCTAGCCAGGCAGAACGACATCTATTCAACAGACCCGACGAGACCAGACCGGGCAGACAGTCATCAAAAATAGCTAAGAGAAAGCGACAACCAGCAGCAGCCCCCAGCGGCAGCCATTGAAGTGTGTAAGCCGCCTAAATATCTTCATTATTGAATAATGAGAAGAATCTTGAAAGAAGCTTCATGCTTAATCGATTTGCCTGGCAAGTGGCGGCTTACGGGTCTATTTATCCTAACGGATAATGGATTTTAGCTGCGGCTACCGCTCCGACTCTGATTGTCAGTTAATGTTGAACGATGATCAGCCAGCCACCTTGGACAAAAGTTTTGTGTGTAAAATCTGTCGACAAAACTTTATGGAAGTCAAACAAATTTTGATTCGCCAACCTGCTTGTCTCTTCAGCTCTCTACCTCTCAGCTCAGCTCATCGCATCTCATCTCATCTCATCCCAGTGGCGTGTGTACGTGTGTGGTTGGCTGTGACAGGGAGGAGAACAATTCCCCAGGCTCCGGCTATTTATTATATTTATAGAAATCACATTAAGTTTGAGGAGAAAAACTTTGTAGTTGGGCAGGACTGTGTGAGGCTGGTGGGGGGAGCAAAAGGAAAACAATCAAAGCCCCAGACGTGGTGGCCGAAAACGCATTTTGGACAAATTGTTTCATAATTGATTGATGTGCAGGGTCAAGTTTTTGCTGCACAGACAGACATCCAATATATTTTGTATTTATTTATAGATCTACAAGGGCTATCAGGGGGGGGGAGGAAGCGATGAGATAGACAACAGCAGATACAGATTGTGGGACGACAGGAGCAGCAACAGCAACAGCAACAACAATATGTGAGCAGCTTAAGCGCTTGACTGGGTCTGCGCGTTGTTGCTGCTGGCATTGCTGAGGGGTTTTTCTGGTAGCCCAGCTGCCAACCGCAGGAAGCGTTTCTGTGTCTCGATGTCCCAACCAGCCATCCAGGCAGCCCCCACCCCTGCTACTCCTATACACTGACTGATGTCAAAATAATTTCAATGACGCCCACAATACAAACATTTCGCCAGCTGATGGGAGAGACAGCTAAACCAAAACCAGGACAAGTCAAGACAGTCAGCCAGCCAGCCAGCTGGGGGAGAAAGGAGGAAGCCTAGTGCGTGTCATGGCAAGGAGAAGGAAGCAGAGAAAGACCAGGAATATTTGGGAGTTATTTAGACAGATTTTTGATAGCCATTCTCCCCCCTCTGGGTTGGCCATATCCTGGCCTCTGCCTCTGTCTCTGCCCTGTGCCTGCGACTGAAATTGAGTTTTGATTCTGTCCCTTAGCCTAGCAATAGTTGCGGCTCCAGGGGGCGAGAGGGAGGGGGGCTATGGATCTTGGTTAGGATGTAGGCAATCGTTGACACAGGCTGTCGCTGTCGTTGATGGCTACAAATTCGATTGATTTGACAGCGCGTTTATTGTGTCCGCTTTACTTCACTTTTCAGTCACCGCCACCGTCATCACTGTCACACCACCCGCTGTGTATGTGTGTGTGTGGCTGTCCTGACTTGGTTTAGGTTAATGTGCCACCGCACATGATGTGAATGTGTCTGTGTGCCATGATCCCTGCACTGAATTCATTTTAAAAATAGAATTCCAAATGCTGCCGAGCAAAGGACTCGCTTATCCCTAAGAAACCATCGATTGCTGAGTCAGTTAGGCGGCTTAATTAATTGCAGTCGCCCACAGGCAGGCAGGGGGGGAGGGAGGGAGGGAGGGAGGCCATCAAAGTATAAGATGCCATCTATTAGCATCAAAGGTGCCATTAAGTTAATGTCTCCACGTGCAGGTGGCACATCCCGGTCGACCTGTACAAATCGTTCTTTACAATTTGTTTTTCCATTTATTGTCACCATTTGTCGTTCGTTCCTCCGTTCCTCCGTTCCTCCCTCCGTCCCTCCGTTCGTTCGTTGGGCTATTCAATTTGCCGTTCCCCCCTCCGGCTCAGGATAAGCACCGATGGCTGGTGGCTGTTGGCGGTTGGATAGTCAGGTGGCCAGCTAGCCGGCGAGTTAATTACATTTCGCATGCATCTTAATTGCGTTTCTCTGATATATTTTTTGCCTCGTTACGGGCGGCTTGAGATGCCCGGAGGAGGCTGGTGGAGGAAGCAGCTGCCGGTGAACTCTGCACTTGTCAGCCAAATTGTTTAGCCCTCGAGCTACTTATAATTTATTGAAATCCCGGCAAACCAAAATAACAGGCCCAGTCAAGCCAAGGAGCCCCCCTCTCCGAAATGGGACAAGGAACTGTGCCACAGACACCAAGTGGCTGCGTTGGACACTGGGGGAAGCAGGCGGGGAATTGCAAAAATCAACGCGTTGGCAAATTGAAAAATGTTGTCAAGTGCGAAGTGAGGCTATCGATAAAGAGAAGCGATGCGATGCGAAGAGAGCAGAGGAGTCATCGGTTGACAGTTTGTTAATTAAAAACAGCAGCCGGTCGGTTGGTCATCTGGCCATTTGACCATTTGGTCAGTCAGGCGGTCACTCAACGTCTGGAACTTGAACGCACACACACACACGAGCTATGATGATGATGATGATGATGGTGATGGTGAGATGATATTGATATGAGTACGACTATAGGCCAGAGACTGGCCTGTCCTGTCCTGTCCTGTCCTGTCCTATCCTGGCCTTTTGCCTCTTGCCTTTTGCCACTTGCGTTGATGATGGGCACCAGGCAATGGGGCAACGGCGCAGAGATGTCAGGACTGTGTGGCTAATAAATTGCCAAGAATGGCGAGTGTCCAGTGCTGACTACTCACCTATCGTCGTAATTAATGTCAGGGAGTAGAGAAAGGCCGAGGCGTAGGTCCATTTGTGCGTCGGTGCATTCATTTGGATGCCGCCGGGCTGATAAACCTTCGACTGTCGGACGGCCCGCAGCAAAGTGTCCTGCAAGGCGGGGCGAAACAGAGTAAAGAGAACAAGAGAGCAATCAATTGGCTAAATGCCTATCGATCAAAGCAGGCCACAGTGCCAAGGCAGCTGTTTAGGTCTCTGTGTCTTCGTACCTGAAATAACTGCACCTCCTGGGCAGCCAGACGCGTCCAGTTCTCCTTGTACAGTATATTCAAGTCCTCCGTTATCGACCAGAGGCGATCAACAGTCCTGGGGGGGCAACGAAAACCTTTAAAATGGCCAACAATTCGTTCGGCTCAGCGACTCACCTGGAACGTATCTCGGCGTTGGCCAGCTCGGTGCGCGGATATGGCTTAGAGGCGGCCACAGCTGTTTCCAAGCTGTTGGCATCCTCCAGTTCACCCTCCAGGGTGACAAAGACTATGGAACCCATGGCCGTGTACAGAAGGACCAATAGAAGGACACCTAGTGGCACAACCAATGAAGAAATCAAATCCATTTTTACTGCATCCTGTGTGGGAGAGGGGGGGAGAGAGGGGGAGCGAGATGAACTCACCTGTAGCTGATATGCAATGCGATTTGGGCGCCTTCTGGCAACCACACAGGCCCAAGCCACCACCGGATCCATCTCTTTGCTTATCGGCCTTCGATGTTGATGAGCCGCCAGCACTGGGGCCCGCCGATGAGCTGCTACCTGCTCCAGTGGCGCTTTGAGTGCCAGTCGAGGCACCGCTGGCGAAACATAACGAAGCGCCGCCACCTGTCGCCACTGACTGACGGCCACCAGCTCGTCCAGTGCTACCACTGGCTCCGGTCGAGGATGAAGCACCGTTGCCGTTCATGTTGACGGCATTGTTGTTGCTGCCGCTACTGCTGCTGCCATGGTCATTGCCCAGGAAGGCAGCCAGCGGCAGTGGCGGCTTTTTGTTCATTTTCCCGATGCTGTTGCTACGGTGGCTACTGCTGTTGCTACGGTTGCTGGTGTTGCCTGTGCAACTGTAGTTGTAGTTGTCGAGTTGGCTCAGCACAGGACACAGGACACAGCTAGGCTCGGCTCAGGTCAGTCAATCAATCAATCAGTTAATGTGCGCCGTGGAGACTTTGCCTTTCACGCGTCCTCGCACTCACAGGCTCTCTGGCCAAGGGAATTGCACACTGCGGTGCTTGGCTGCTCTGCTGCTCGGCTGCTCTATCAGCTTTGCCAAATGGGCAATGGCAATCAAATCAAAAGCTTTAGCACTTCCATATGGCACGTAATTTGCATTCCTCCTCGCTCCTGCCCGTCCGTTGAACGATCAACGTTTACCGTTTACCGTTTGCCGATTGCCGGTTGCCTTGCTGGAGTTGTTATTACTACGCTGCTGTGACCGTCATAAAATTGTTGCTGCCGTTGTCAACGATGATGCTTAACGCCTATCGCTGCTGCTGTTGCTGTTGCTGCTTCAGTTGTTATTACTTGTGTTGCTGCTGCCGTTGCTGCTGCTGCTGCTGCCCGCTGTTGTTGCTGCTCGGAAATGTGTTTTTGGGCGCTGTGTGTGGCGAAAATTGTCACCGGATGCTGCAAATGCAAAATATTTGCGTGAAAAACTGTTGAAATGAAAATGAAAATTGCGATACTGCCTGCCTCCTTCTCCTCTCCCTCCCACCCCCCACACACACACATATTGGGACAGCAGGATACCAGAGAGAACCGCAAGTGGAAAGGACAAATTGCATGGCAAATGCGATGTTATTGAGTCAACATTGGCAAGCGGCCACCCTAAGTATGTGTGGGTAAGTGTGTCCCCATCAAACACCGCCTGATTAAATACTCTACAATTATTTCTCACACTTCCCAGACACCTCACTCCATGGTTTTGTGGTTTTCCCCACCAATTCTGGACTAGAAAAACCCAGGCAAAGCCAAGTTGACTGCCTTAATGTGTGGAAAAATCGTTTTCCCTGATACTTGATATATGGCAACAGCTATCTAGAAAGGATTTTCTACCTTTGCCAGGCATAAACTGCGGTCAAGAACATTCAACGAAAACGTCACCACAGAAATTAGACGAGAAACCAAGGCAAAAGCTGTCTGAAATGCTGTTTAAAGCCAAAAGGGCATCATAGAGTGCATATGCCTGGGTGCTGTTAGGGTATCCTGGCTGGGAATACATTGTGTAGGGTATATACGAGGGTCTCACTGTCGCCTAATCTGATAAACGTGAAGATGGCCCGGCATTTAAATTAAAGATTGCGGGCCAAGCAAAAAAAACTTGCCACCGTTGGTGTTAATGTTGCTGTTGTTGTTGCTGCTGTTGTTGCTGTTTAGCACGTGCCTGGCCTCATGCGGAATCCGGCATCCTGGCTGCCTGGCTGCCCGGATAGTAAGCCTGATCCTGTCTTGCCTCAATGGCCCTTCAATTAGGGGTCCCCAGGACATGTTTTGTTTTTGCTTATTACTTGCATTTTTGCTGCCTCGGCTTCAATGCTAATTATAAGCGAGAGAGAGAGGGAGAGAGAGAGAGAGAGGCGACCTAGAGTCGGCTGGAAGGTTGGCAGACCGTCACGTTCCTTCGATACCCAAAGCGCCCACGAAAGCAAGCAGCCAACTTAACGGATTGTAAGGCAAAGCGAGGATGTGTGGCAGGACAGGGTGGCGTACAAATTTAATTGTTGTTTTCGTGACTAAAATCACACACAGACACCCACAGGAACACACAGGCACACACAGACACACAGACACGGAGTAGCAGGCGTTAGGCATTTACTATAGCATACATCTGTGGGCATCGGCTTTGCCTTGTGCGACGACAGAAACAGATTTGTGCATTGATAAGTGTGAAACAATTTGAACATGAAAATACCGATACACACACACACACCCACGCACACACACACACATAGAGAGAGAAACGTGTGGGAATGTTTATTATTGAAATGGCCGACAAGAATCAGTTGGAATCAGTCGAGTTAATTGGTAATTGGATTAAGTCAACTACGGCCATCCTTGGCCATCCTTGGCAACTGATACATCGTGTGGCTCTGCAAACACGTTGATTAAACTGTTCAAGGCAGGCAGCAGGCATCGCCACAGGCTGATAAATTTCAAAGGCAGCAGACCCATTGACCCATCAACTGGAGGGGAAATTATTTTCTCATTACGATTGTTGATTAAATATTTATGGCAATGAACTTTGCATTTAAATAGTCATTTAAATCAGCCTGATCGGTCAGTTTAATGCGAGTTTTGTTGTCTCAATTACTTTGTAAAACATTGAAAAGCCAAAAACAAAGGTCTGAGGACAATGACATTGCAATGAAAGCGGCCGACCGCCTGTGGAGACAGTTGGCAGGGCAACTTGATATCCTAGAAATCTTACGAATGACCGCAATGGAATTAAAATTTGCCATCAACTGTTCAGTGAATCGATGGGTAAAGAGTTGCTGGCGGAATTTAAACACCATAAACCACAGGTGGTGGCAGAGTCAGGTCCTCTGGCATCTATTTATGTTGACCGTTGCTTATCCGTTGCTTGCCTGCTTGCCACAGCTCCGTATACATAAGCACAACCTATCCATCCATCCATCCAGGCAGCCATCCAGGCAGCCAGCCAGCCATCCATCTGTCCAGATGGATAAGTAATGCCAAATTGTACTTACATATGTCCTTCATTCATTCCATTCATTTCATTCATTTAAATTCATTTCGTTTCAGTTTCACATTGTATCACATCGATTTATATTGCCCCTCTGGCATTCAGCATTCAGCATTCCGCTTTCTGTGGTCCCATCTGGCCCGAAAGGGGACGGCAGCGCTGTGGGGGTTTTTGGTTACTTTAAACTCGCTCATATGTTGCTGTCATGCTGCCTGCTTAACCAGAGCTGCCTGCTTCAACAGATGCTGCCAGTTGCCTGCTCCTGCTCCTTTCTCCTTTCTCCTGCTCATCATGATGGCGATGATGCTGATGCCGATGCCAATGATGATGATGATGATGTTCCATGTTCGATACACATTCATCGCACCTTTTTAATTGCTGACATTTATTGAACACCCGCCAAGTGTTAAATCTACCGTAAGAGCCGAACACACACAGCTACAGGGGTTTACAGAAGGCAGGCGGCAGGTGGCAGGTGGCAGCATAAGGAGCTGAAGCAGGACGCAGAGCAGCAGCAGGAGGAGGAGGAGGAGGAGAAGGAGAAGCTGTCTGCCATGAGGCCGGTGTGCCTTTGACTTAAGTGCAAACTTATGCCAATTATATGCGCAGCAGCTTTTGCCTGCCTTCCAGCGAGGGTTGGTCAAAGACTTTTCCCTGATCGAATGACTTTTCCGTTAATTTATCGCTGTAATTGTGTCCTTAGGGCATACAGGGCTGCGGACTGTGAAGTGTAAAGGCCGCCCTCGTTGATACCCACAAGCATTGTGAGAAATCCTTGCTCCACAGCGATTCTCACAGTCATGGCACTGCGTCTGGCACTGCGACTGGCACTGGGACTTTACATACTTCCACCTTGAATTGACTCTGGTTAAGTGGCGGATGACATGAGGCAACGTGATGCAGGGGTAGCGGAGGGCAGGGGGCTTGGTGAGTTTAAGCAGATTACACGGATCATTAGCCCAAATGAGAAAGTTCACATGTCTCATGCTTTTCGTTTCTTCACACTAAACATCGACGTCCAGCACTTAATCAAAATGCAAGAAGCACAAGGACGAAAGGATATTTTTGTATAGAATGATGGTGGAGGAAGTCTCCAGTGGGTTGAGTGGTGCAGCTGCTGTCGCTTTGTCAAGACGCTGCTTTGGCTTTGCCAAAGGACTCGCAATATGCCTGATTGAAGGCAACTTACTGCTCGGCCAGGACATGCAACAGCATAGATAGACCCGACAGACAGACCGGACAGACAAAAGGAGTTGAAACGGTAGGACGGACACGTGCAACTTGAGTTTCCTGGAATTTCGATGGATTTTTTTGTCAGTCTATTGGACTAAGACGGTGTGGGGTGTGGTGGGATGTGTGTTGATTCCTTAAAGTTCCCTAAACCTGTAGCCTTTTCGGCAGCTTTGTAGCCTGTGCGCCGTCCTCAGTGTGCGTGTGTGTAAGTGCAAAGCAATGTCTGTTAGTTTGTTTGCCATTTGGGTTATTGATGAGCGGACACAGAATGAATGACGAAGCCGGTGTGGGTGCCACTCGGTGTCTGAGTGTGTGTGGCAGGCAAAAACGATTCTCGTGTCTGTTGTAGACTGAATAGAGAGTAAAGAGACAGACCAGCCCGCCCACACTGTCCTGTCCCTGTCACCGGCTGCCAAAAAAATGCAAAAAGGCAGACAAATTTCATCAAACAAAGAGAAAAACAGAGAAACAACAACTCAGCGAAATAACAAAAATGGGTAGCCAGCAGGGAGGGGGGAAAGGGAAACCCCCAGAGGGACGTAGAACGCCACGTAACGTATCCAAAATATCCATTTCTCATTCAATACGTTTGCCAACTTGCTGCACAATTAAACTGCAAATCACGCCTCGGATTTGGTAAAAGCATTCAGCATCCTCCATGCAACAACCAACAACAGCAGCCAACAACAGCCAACCAACAACAGCCAACCAACAACAACAACCAGCAGCAGCAGCAGCAGCCAACAACAAAGGCAAAAGCCGCACACAGAAAGCAATTGAGCAAATGGCACCATAAACTGGAGCATCGCTTAAGGCACCAGGACACCGAGGAGCGACAAAGGAGAACTGAAGAAGGAGGAGGAGGATAAGGAGACAGCGGAGAGGACGAAACAGACAAAAGCGAGCCAAACCAAAGCAGAAAGTTTAAGGAGAAACCACCAAAACCCAAGATATTTGCCAGCCATACAGTGGACACTGCCGTTTGGCCATCATTCAACCGACCTCGGCACTTTGGAGTCACCCAGTTGCAGCCGATAAACCATGAGGAATTACAGTCAAGCAGACCAGAGCTTTCCACTGCTTGAGGTGATAATGTTGAAGGATCAAATGAGGGTTTCATTCATACAGTTTTCTTCCCCCCCCCACACACTCTTAGGATGTCCAGTTGAGTAGAACTAATCAGAGAAAATTACAATTCCAAAGTGGTTTTTGCCTGCGACGATCCACTGTGGCTATGGCAACCGCAATGGCACAAGGAACTTCAAAGGCTATACAAGTATAATCATATTATCCTTCCAATCATATATTTATTTATGTGTGTGTGTAGCTGTGTGGCTGTTTTTTTTTTTTTTTTTTTTTTTTTCTTATATGGACCCAAGATTAAAACCTAAAGCTAAGGAACATTAAAATTAATTTTAGCGGGGTAGGCATCTAATAGCCCCCCCCCCACTCCTCTTCCCCAC
>JAWNPV010000010.1:0-83734 GCA_035078785.1 Collessia kirishimana
GTCCGAGCGAGTCCCCATACAGAGCAGAGCAGAGCAGAGCAAGCGCCCAGTAAACCCATCGGAGCCCATCGAACCCATCGATCGATCGATCGATGGCATCGTGTTGCAACGTGTTGCCTTGGGATATTTGTTTTTTTACAGCTACCGTATTTAATAGCGGTGCATCGATTTGTTTGCTTAATTAATCGCAGCTGTAATAACAGTCGGGCTGGTAGGAAAGACCTTCGGGGCTTGTCAGTCTCTTCGAATTGAATTGAATCGCCAGCCGTGAAATTAGTTTCCCTGGGCCACTTGAGTCTCGTAGAGTGCCGGGGCCCCGGCTACACCAATCGATTAGTGCGCGCAATTGCATTTGAATGGCAAATGTGGCTCAAACGATTGTTGACCCGCCACCATTGTTGGCCATTCGCTATGGCAATACAGCAACGCAGCAGTCTAGGCCAGACTGTGTGGCATACTTGTGTCCTAATCCTTTGGGTATGTGGGCACTACTAAGCAGCTACAGCAGCAGCGGCAGTAGACGTGTGTGGGCTGCGCCAGAGTGGGATTACGGCATCCATGGCATCGCTGGTATTTTGCCAGCGAAGGGACAGAAGAAGAACGGGAATCAAGTCAAGACAAAGGCAGTTCCAAAATCCAGATCAACAGGGCTGTATAAAATGCAATGAAAATATATTTTTCTCCTTTGTCTTTCAACGCATTTTCCCCTATTTTATCCCGCAGCCAGTCAGACGAACGTGCCAAGCCAAGGACCACCTAACAAACAAATTCTACATTCAGGTCATTCAAATTTATGACTTGACCTGGACCCTTCTCTCCTGTTGCCTGCCTGCCTGCCTAGTTGCCTGCCAGCCTAGTTGCCTGCCTGACAGACTGTGGATGTCTCTGAGCAAGGACCTCAGTAGCCGCAGTGCATCCCAAGAACTTCATTTCAATTTTAATTAGAACAGAGCTGGAATGTGAATGCCCCGCCAATCTTTGCATTTCTATTTCGATTTTTATTTTCACATCGACTCGGCTTATTAGTTTTATACGGCGGCTCAGTCCTTTGAATGCCCAGCGGTTGCTCCATTATAATTATGTGTGGATGGCAAAGTGCCGCTGCCGGGAATTGAAAACTAAATTGATTGTTAAATAATTTTCCTGTGCCACCTTAGCGGCGTTGATTGGAAGCCTTGTTGCCATACCTGAGCCCTGCGCCGCTCTCGAGGTTCAAGCCAGCAGTATGTAGACTGCTCAGCAGGACCATATAGCCATCCACTGAAACTATGCAAACACACCTCTCTGGCATTAGCCACTTGCCAGGCCAGATGAGCTATATACCCTTGTGTATATCTCTGCACTTTATGTATGCAAAATATGCCGACACAAATCAAAAACGAAATCGCCAAAGCCACTAAGATGCTCTTGGGTTTAACTAACGAGCTGGGAGCTGGGCAGCTGGCGAAATGGGGAGCTGGGACGCTGGGAGAGCTGCCGTACAAAATTAGGCGCAAATTTTTATTGGCGACAGTTGTGGCAGTGGCAGCCAGGCGATGCTCTTTCTGCCCAAGCTACTTCTACTATCTTGTAAGTCTTGCCAAACATTTTCGTACCCGCAAGTAGTCTCAAAAGAAATGAATCCTGATTCATATTCACATTAACGTTCCATGCTTGGTACATTTAAATGGCTTCGCAACCATACCAAGCTACAAGGCTTCTGTCGCAAGAAATTCAGCTACAAAGGCAGCCGCCTTTATAACCAACTGTGTATTGAATTAATAAAAAAAAATGTTGACAAAATGTTAAATTAAAAAATCAAGTCCAATCCTTGCAACTTGCTTCTCGGCAAGGGTATGCAAATTTCGGCCAATCAAAGTCGGCAATTTTCCTGCTTTCGTTTGAACATGATCATGTGGAAGCGGGCAAGCGGACGGACAGACGGACGGACCGAGGTCGGCAGGCAAAATATTTTGCTTGAAACACAATGCTAAGCCACTTAAGTGGTCACAGCCCCTGAGAAACACAGCGATGCCAGTTCAGCGGAATGACAACAAGGCCCAGTTGAGTGGTAACAAGAGCAGCACCAGGCTGCTGGGCTCAAAGGATTGCGGGCGGACACAGGAGCTGACCACAAATGTCAAAATATTTCCCTAGAAACTCTGGAAAAAGAACAAAACAAAAAACAAAGAAGCGGAAGAGTTGAGCGGGCGACGGAACGATGAACTATGATTGATACTTTCCAAAGCAGTTCCGAGTAGAACAGGAAGTAGTGACAGGCAGCTCCTGCAGCCAACAACAACAACAGCCGATGAACATTACCAAGAACTGACTTCTGCTAGGTAGATGAGGAGGCAGACGTAGCCACAACTGATAACTGCTAGCATTCTAGCATCCTGGCATCCTACCAGCATGCATTTGGCCTGCGTCTGGCGCGTGCACAGCGAGATAGAGATGGCTGATCGTTTGATAAATGGAGGAGATGCTGGTAGAAACCGCAACAAGTCCCAGCAGAGAAATTAAATATTCCGCCAATTGCATTGGCTGGGACAGGGCACAAGGTGCCTTTGTCTTTGCCCCTTGGCTCCAGGTGTGCAAATAGTCTGGCAAAGATGCAGGCGGCTGCGGTGATTCCCCTGCCAGCCGCCACTGCCCAGACCCAGAGAGACGAGTTTATAGCCGAACTCGTGCCAGGTTCGCTAATTGTGTTTAAACATTTTGGCCCGCATCTGGCCCTCGTCGTTCTCCAATGAGTTGACATTGTAATAGATTTGTTGTGGGTCCAGTACAATGCAAATTCTGTGACAATTAGAAACTGTTTAGCATTGTCTTGGCTCTGCTTGAGCCAGAGTCTCCGGCTCAGGCACGGACTGAGGATCAGCATCGGCTCGCAGCATGCTAATGGCAGTTAAGAACTCAAATAGCATTGAATGCTCATTTCAAGGTATTTTGAGTTCGGCTCAGGCGTGTTGGGCGGTCCCTTAGCCCTGTAGTCTCTACCTCTACCTCTACCTCGACCTGCATTGTTCTCTTAGACAATGTTTTGACCGCATTGCCAAACCAAAACACAGGGGAACGCGTGAGCGGTCCGTTGGCGATTGGCAAACGGCAAATGGCCGAGCTGGGCTGGGCTGGGTTCCCGGTGGTCCCTCACAGCTGTAGATGTCAAGCGAACGCGTTGGACATGCGTGACATCTTATTTGTTTGGCTTAACGATTTTTCTGTCTCTATTATGGTTCCAGGCTGGCACTCTGTCTCACTGGCCTCAGGGCTTTCCCGGCACCAGCATCATTTATGGTGGGCGTTTGTCAATTGTTATTACATTTCCATTGTCCAATTGCCATTGTTTCAGTTTGGCCGAATCGCCAGGCAGGGGAGTGAGATTCAGCGCGAAACTGTCTTTTAGGATTTGGCACAACCACAAATTGCTGGGCCAGTGACTTGGCCTTTGCGGACTCAATAGAGTTGTCGTGCACTGTGTGCGGTAGCAAATCGAGTTTTTGCCCATCGCCAATGTCTCTGGTATATTGTTCTCTTGCTTGATTTAGGGGGAAACTATCAAAATGCCAACAGAGTTCCAAGGACGACGAAGAATGACAAACATATCCATCTCTATACATACGGTAGCCACATGATCGTACAGCCTGACAGCCTAGACAATTGAATGTCCGTTCCGTATGGTAAAGAAACTAACTGTTGGTTGTCTTTGTTCGTTGCCAACTGAATCCAACAGATTCTAGAAAAATTAGTCGCAATCAACTAACCAGACAGACAGTCATCTTGATGCCAGGCTGGATAATCTGTAAATGTTAGTCAGCAGTCCTATCAGCTGCAGAGTAATATGCCAGTAAGTAGTCTGGCTAATGCATAGATCGACTGACTGTGCCGAGTGTGACGTGATTATCACACCCCACCATCTGTCTCTGGCCCGGTCTGGTCCAAGGCCTAATCCCAGCAATAAGCGTCGAGAAAGCTGTTAAGCGCATTCGTTGCGCATGCCGCCTGTGCGCCTTCGTGGCACTTGGCTGGCTGGAAATTAATTAGCTGAAACCTCAAAGGCCAGCACCTCGGCAAATCTCTGATTACGTTTTTGTGTGCCACCTCCGCTCTGTAGCTCTGTAATTCTAGACAGAGAGCGCGTGAAATGCGAGTAATGCTCCGGGATACTGCATTTGACACATTTCCATTTCCCCGGGGTCAGCAATTTTCACTTCACTTTCCCACTGTTCACACCAATCCTTATCATAATCATATTTGCCACGCCGGCGAGCTCTATGCCCCGTCTCCGGCTCTGCAACTCAAGCCACAGGAAGTCACTCAATTTGTGCGCACACTGTAGGTGGATTGAGGCATCGCCTGACATATCCTTCGGAAGGTGTCTGAAACTATTTTTTTTCTGGGTTTTCTTCTAGTTTTGCCGAACATATTTCATACACAGAAGGGCGTGACCTCTAATATTTTCACAAATTTTATCTTTTTTAAAGATGTAATGAGGGGATGTGGTGAGGCTGCTGCACTGCCATTCATTTCCTTCCGCCTGGCTTGTAATTTCAAACTGTTGCCATTAGATTCGCCACGAACCTGTTTAACCGCCTTAGAGCTACCTCAACAGTCTGCCAGGGGAGGGGCAGAGGGGGACCGAGGTGCAGGTCCACATGCCACTCTAGTTGATATCTAAATTTGTTTGTCTTGGAGGCGCTGAAAGACGCGAGTTTGGCGTTAAAGCGTTTGCTGCCTGTCAATTAGACGTCACGATATCAGACTCGAAGGCGCAAAGAGTTTTCTCAATTCACGCACACTTGGCAGAGACACATGTCAATGTCAGTCTCTAATCTTAGAGACTCACAGAGATAATTTGTGACTGAGCAGTGTCTATGTAGATGGGGCATCGCTGGGCAAGTTGTGTGAACCTATCAGCCTTCCGCATGTGGCAGAACCATCGCCTTCTCTCTCTCTCTCTCTCTCTCTCTCTCTCTCTCTCTCTCTCTCTCTCTCTCTCTCTCTTTGACTATGAACATTGTGGCGCCTCCTGGCTTGACACTTGTTCCACGAACTGACTGACTGTTGGCCTCAATTAAAAGAGCGGCAACCTGCTGAGTGCTTGGCGGCGTCTAGTTGCTCTGAGTTCCTAAATTGGCGGAAGCAACGCATCCAGAATGGGTCCCAATCCCAGTCCGGAGGTGTTGCCGTTGTTTAACCTGAAATGTTTAGGCCATAATTGTTCACGCCTTGGTCGCGTAATGAATGCTTTGATGATGAACCGACCGTGGAAGCAAGCAGCCGACAACGGCCTCTTGGCCATTAATTACAGTGTCCTGCAGCCTTATGCAAAGACCGCCCTTCAACGATCATTTCTATTCGGCTCCCTCGGGTTAGGAAGGCGTAGCAAACCTCGCTGATATTGAATTTTCTAGACTTGTCCAGGGAGCTCGCATTTCATTCAAGTGAAAACAGTTTAAACAAAGGTTGTCGATACTCCTCCAGCCGCCTCAATGGTCTCTTAGGAAGACAGGTTAAATCGAGGGGAAATCTATTGACCTGGTTCAGCCTTTGTGAAATGCCTAAAACCGCCAAAACCTCTTATGATGGTCAGGAATTGCAGTTTACTTTGCGTAGCGCATTTCGAACCTTATATTAAGGTTTTAAACTATAAATTTAACTTGAATTTTACAAAATTGTAATATAATTGGTACATAAATAATAAGGATAATGACTAAGAAATCCTATTGGACAGAGAGATGGAAAGTTGCTTCACTGTTCGCATTGGATCGTCGTGTCTTGGGCTCTAGCTCTAGGCAAGTCAATGTTTTTCAGTTTAAATTTATTTATTTATATTTTATCGAATGTTTATTTATTAAATATTTTTTGTATTTATTTCGCGTCTATTTTAACCACAGAAAGACGGTCAATGTAGATGGATTGAGGCACCTCTAGCGACGCCTAACATTTCCCATATAAGCTACCTAATCAGATCAGGTTTTTTCAGATTTTTCTTCAAGTTTTTACTAAACATTTTTAACAGTTATGAATGCTGATGTTTTTTTTTTAATATTTATTCTCTTTTTGTAATCAGTTTTGTAGATGATATCACACCTGGTGATTCTTTTCAGCGAGAACAACCAGGCAACAAGAAAGTTTCCAATATCTTTTCTCTTGAAAAGTAAAAGTGGTTTCAACATCAGACCAAAGTAGTTTAATTATGGACAACAAAATAAAATCAGAGTTTTATTCTAAAAACAACAAGGCATGTGGAGAGGAGGAGTTTTGTCCGTAGATGCGGGTGCCCCTTGATGCTACGCTCGCCTGCTGCGACCCGGGAAGGTTGCAAGGAGCTCGCCCGCTGCTTTAGGGAATTGCAGGTACAATTATTTCGTATCGATTAGATAGGTTTCCAGGCAACATGATTGCAATTCCGATTGTGCCAAATAAAAATAGAAAAACCTAACATCAATGATGATAAGATTTTTGTATATTGCCTAGAGGTGATCCGGGTAACGTGGAACGGACATTTGTGTGTTGCATCCACGTGTGGCAGTAATGGGTATGCGGTGTTAAAGTGTCAACGCCCAGTTTTTCCTTGGAGTTTACTTAGTTTTGTGTGTTTTCATGCCGCCAGTGGGTGTGCCAAGCAGGGCAGAGAGAAGCGCATAGAAAACGGTCACAAAGACTTTTCCATCGCCGGCCTTTCATGTAACTTTTAATGCTGTCAACGAGACAGACCGCCGACTGGCATTGGGCTGCTCACTTGGCTGCTTAGTGTGCAATGTGGGCCGTGGCTCTGAGGACAATGACCAGGACAATGGTGACAATTTCACGTCCTAATGCACATGAATGCGCGTTTAAAATTTCCGCTTCTTTGCGGCAGTCTCTTTGCTTTTCCGGGGCCCTTGGCAAAGCGCATTTAGTTTTTGCTTTTTTGTTTCGTTGATAAATCGATTATCGCAAGGCAGGAGGCAGTCGCAAAATCAAGGCCCAGGGAACAGAGAATGCAATACGATGGCTGGAACGTCGCTGCTGATCAAAGGACGATCATGGCCATTATCCTCTTAGAGCGTCTTAGTTTCCATTTGGCATTCGCTTTGTGGTTGCTGAATACACAGCGAAGAGCAACTAGATCATCGACATCATTACGATCAGCTATCTGTTTTGGGCGACCACAGTTCTGTGGTTTGTGACATTTTTCTCTATTACGGTCGGTGACTTTGTCCTGGGTCAGGACATGTCGGCTGTGTATCCCTGCCTTTACCCTTAGTCTTACCCATCAATCGCTGTTTGTTTAGCCTTTGAATTTGATATTCAGATATGATTTTGACTAAATCTTTGCCTCTGCTTTGTCCTCATCTTGGTTGACCTGATTATGATCGCGATGTTTGTAAATGATTTGGCGCAAATGTTCTTTGAAGACCCTCGAACAGCCTCAGACTGGAGTTTGCTAGAAGAAAATCAAATTTTTTACGTCTAGGAACAAACTACATCGTTTAGCTGCTAACTAAATCTATTTTAAAAAATAAACTCGTGACTTGACTTTCATTGGACTTCATTGCTTAGTCTATTGATTTGCTTCACCTAATTTGCTGCCTTAAACTTCACATATAGCTGCCTTAAACTAAACTTCAAAGAAACTAAATGTTTTCTAAGAATAAAAATTTAAATTTCTCCTTGCTAAACTCAAACCAAAATGATGACTGAAGCTCCTTCTTGATTTCTTATCAAGATCAAGAAAAAATTCTTTTTTAGTCCGCTTTCCCTCTCTTTAGGGGCTTGAATTTTTTCATTTTTATTTTTATTTTCAGGACACAATTACAGCGCTTTTCTAGTCTAAAGAGAGTCTAGGGAGAGCTCAAAGGGTTAACATATTCGGCTGTCGCTGCTGCTGGACAAGTGCAGTCGCAGTTGTGTTTGGGTATCATGATCCTTGAAGTAAAAATATCTGAGAATGTAAATTAGAATTTTCATTGCATCGAGTTTGTCTGGTTAGTTTTGACCTTTTGATCTCTGATATCCCTGGCTGCACAGGTCACACTGAGCTATAAACTGTTGGCAGTTAAATGACTTTCAGAATCAATCATTAATAAAGACAACAATCAAGCGGAGTTGAGTTTTCCAACAATTGTTCGTCCGAGCTCTTGTCTGTCTGTCGAAACTAACCGCAGAATCATAGGAGCCCGCATTCAACAGAGAACAAAGCAGCCGTGCAATACAGTCGCTGAGCAGAACAGAGCAGAGCAGAGTTAAGGAGCAGGATTCATTGGGTCCATGAATTGCAGTTGCTGGCAGAATCGATGTTGCAGTTGCAGTTGCATTCACAGCGAGCCACATGCACGTGTGCTTGTTTCAGGTTCAGATCTCAAATAAACCATCGCAGGCAATCAATGTCAGCCAGTGTTCACTATGTTCACAGTATTCACAGTATTGAGAGCAGGCAGAGCCACATCTAGCAGCATCTTTGAAGCAGGCCCAGGACAAAGGCAGATTTCAAATCCATTCAAAAGATTTCACTGGAATATCCTGCTGCCATTGTTTCGGCCTGTTGCCTTTGGCCTGGCTCGGCTTTGACTTCGCAGCTCTCTTGTCGTCGCGAATGAAAAGAAAGTTTTTATGATTTCACGACAATCCCCTCTCCTCCATTCCCCTTCTCCTCTCCACCCACATTATATTAAACAGGATTCATTGATGCGTGCTCTCCTGGTTGCCCCATCACCTCTGACGATCGCATAGAAGCACAGTCCTTGGTAGCCATTAGATTATTTCTGTTAGAACACTAACGACAAATTCACATTTTAGCGTTAGTCAAATGCTAATCCTAATTCAAACGTGTCCAGAGGAATGCTATGCAATGAATAGAATGTTTAAACGCAGTTACTTTTTTGGAAAAGTCTTGAACTTTTACAACGATAGATGGATAGATAGATAGATGGGTAAATAAATAAATACATAAATGGTTAAATAGATACCTAGACAGATAGATAGATAGATAGATAGTTAGATAGATGCATAGATAGATAGATGCATAGATAGATAGATGAATAGAGAGATAGATGGATAGATGACAGATAAATAGATAGTTAGATAGATAAATAGATAGATAGATACAGAGACAGATAGATAATAGATTTAAAGATAAATGGATAGACAGAAAGAAATATGAGTGTATGGACGAATGGAAAGATAAATACATAGATATATGGATGGATAGACATAAAAATATATATATATAGATGGATAGAAGGCTAAATAGATGAAAGGGTGGTTAGATAGATGAATAGACTACATAGTATCTATTGATAGATAGATGAGTTAATGGATGGATGAATAGATGAAAAGGTAGAGACATATATCAATGGATAGATAGATAGATAAGTGGATGGATGGATAGGTAGATGCATAGATAGATAGATGAATAGAGAGATAGATGGATAGATAGCTAGAAGAAGGAATAGTTAAATAGATGGATGGATGGATAGTTTGACAGACAGATAGGTAGAAAAATTGATAGCTAAATAAATAGATATATGAGCATATAGATAGATAGATAGATATAAAGATAAAGAGATAGATATTAACATTGAGAGATAGATTAAAAGATAAATCGATAGCTACTGAGATACGGTAGATAGATACAAAGATACATCCATTGTTTAATACTGGGTCGGTTTAGTTTTCAGAATAAATTTTCTGTGTTCCGATGAATTTTAAAGAATTAGGTAATCAAGGGATTTTATATGACGCGTGACACGTTTCTGTTACTATTTCCTGACACAGGCATGAACCAAAGGATTAGGGATATGAAGACATTGGATCACATGAGCTCTGTGTGTGTGTGTGTGTGTGTACGAGTGTCAGATATCGTTTGTGCTCCACTCTGGCTGTTGGTAGCACTCGGTGTCGCTTCATTCGCAAGAGCTACCAGGACTGTCCATTGCCTGTTCCTAGCCTGTTCCTAGCATATGCCAATAGGCACCTCTGGCCACTTGACGCTCGGTTAAGTGCGAAATTCAACAAGCGGTCCATTCCCTTTACTCTTTGACTCTGAAAATATCCTACGCGGCACTCGTATTGTGACACATTGATCATAAATCTTGTCCGGGCAAGATCTCAGCGACGCCATTATAAAGTCACATAACTCAAATGACAAGGTTCAGGGGGGGAAGACAAGGGCCTGGGCCAGGACCAGGACAGGGACAGCAGCAAGTACAAGTGCTCCTCGTTCTTGGCAAGTGTCCTTGTTTCCTTGAATTGCGACAAGATGAAATAACATGAAGCTCCTATTTCTAAGGCGCTGAGGAGTATAAATAAACCAAACGAGAGAAAGGAAAAGAGAGAGAGAGAGAGAGAGAGCCGAATACTAGACGACATTATTAGAGAACATGGAACATCGTTTGACACTGGAGGATGCAAAACAAATACGCACTTCCTGACACACCAGAAGGACACCAGCAGACAGATGGGACAGCCAACAGCGGACAGAGGATAGAGGACACATTTAGCTAAAGTGGCGCACAAAAGGAAATTATTTCCTGGGTCAGGCAACGGGCAACGACGAAGTGATTTTTATAGTCTTTGTTGGAACTGAGATTCAGCCGGGTTACTCGAGCAGCCCGTGCTCGAGGGATATTCGCTTGAAATCTTAGCTAAAATTGCATCAAATCTCCAGGCTACAGCCTATTAGAAGACATTGGCTTATCCAAGTATTTTGACACCTACGACGGGGATGGCAACCGGCCAAGTCCCTCGGCCTCTAGACACAATCAGTGGAACCATGACCTGCACCCGGCTAAGCTTCTTTTGATATCCGGTAACAATGCGCAAAGGACACAGGGACAGCGGTACAGACTCAGACAGGCTCTGGCTCTGGCTCTGGCTCTGGCTAAGGCTAAGGTTAAGGCTCAAGGTAGGACGAGATGATGAGTTTCACTCTCATTCTTCCTTTCGTTTCCTTGCTTCGTTTCCTGGTTTTATCTTAAGCTGACATACAATCACATTTCGCATTGTCCTTGCTCGGCCTGCTTGCCAGCTTCCTCTCTTTGTTCGAGAGAGCAAATATGGCAATTTTGGGCCACGACAGCGATACTCTTGTGTTTCCTGCCTGCATCTGGATCTCCTCTAATTCGTCCAGTTCTTGAGGCGGGTCAGCTGCTGCGGCTGCGCCTGCTACTGCTACTACTGCTGCTGCTGCTGCTGCCATAGCCCCCTTCCCTTGATGCACGTGTCCAGCTACCTTGTCTTGACTGATTTGCATCTCTTGGTTGACATTCCTGCATACGGAATGAGGCAGCGCCCCGCCTAGTCCCACGCCCATTCTGCTAGTCAGCCTCCTTACCTAGCTATAGCTTGGGCGAGCTAACTTTCTTGGCACACGTCCGCGCCCGGAGCTGCGACGAAGGGTGCGAGGTGTTCGCGTCTGTAGGGTGCGAACAACTTAGGGGTTCGAACTTTCTATGCGCGGCCAGGCTGGGCGGAAGTGCATTTTATGGCTTGTGATTGTGCTCAGCTTTCCGAGACGGGGTGCGACAGCCACGTGGGCCACACTGGTCCACAACTGGACTAACTCCTTGTTGCCGTTTCAGTTCCTGTTGTCGATCCTTGGCGGTTGCGTATTCTGGTCCGTTTTCGCCTCTCAGGCGTGACTGCCTATTTCCGCTGCCAGGCAATTTATGTGCCATTAACAATGCGTAAACCTAATTGAAACTCGTTAAAAAATATTTCCAGAAATACAAAAAACAAAATAAAAAGCGTATTGATTGTTGTTCTCCTGCCCTTCTACCAAGGGGGGGTTGCCATGGGCGCAGGGAGTTTGCTTATTTCCGGGTGAGTCATCTAGGGTCTACGTCAAGCCTTTGGTAACTTGGTTACTCAGTTTAAAAGTCCTGAGTTTCTACTTTCTTAGATTTCTTTTTCATTTTCTTAAATGTTACATAGCAAACCGGAGATCCTTTTCATTTGTACAGGACGACTAAAGCAGTTGCTATGGTCATGTCTGTGGATCTATCCATACGGTTGATTGAACGACTCACTAGGAAGACTATAAGAACTAGAGAAATGATTTCAATGGATTTTAAATTATGAATAATTTTATCCTTACACGAGCCATTTCGTTTCTCTCAAGTCTCTAGGTTTGAAAGCAATGGAACCACAAATATTAAATAAAAAATTTCTTATCTATTAGGAAAAAAGTCGACAGATTTATAAATTTCTTTATTTTTATTTTTAATATTGTTGTTTTTTAATTAAAATTCGTTTTCATTAGGCTTTTGTGTTATTATTTTTAAAGAATCGGGACATCCACTATGGTACATAGTTTCCTAGTGACACGTTTCTCCGTGCCTTTCTCAATCCAATTGATCTTTCTGATACTTTTACCTGCCTCCTTCAAGTTCAGAAAGTTTACCATAATAAAGGCTGAATATTGATTCATTGATATTGTCAACAAATCCACGTCAGATAGACGAACTGTAACTGAGATATCAACAGGTTTCCACTATTCGAACGATTGCAGCTCTCTCAAGTCTAAGCAAATCGAAGACTCGCTAAGTTCCTCGTTCAAAGTAGTCCACTTAGCTGTAAAGTTGCTGTAAATTTCATTAAAAACACTCAAAAAGTTTCTTTTTTTAAATATATATTTGTTGTTTTATATTTAGAGTCTTAAAACTAGTTTAGTGTCTTCCAGGTCTTAAAACAAAACTTAGAGCTATAAAAAAAATTGTGTTTTATATCATTGTCTTCCATGGTTGTGCTTATATTATGAAAAAAAATGTGCTTAATCCTAGGATCTGGGTAGGTTGGTTAGAATCTGGGAGTTTGATTCCTCTCACGTTCTCACTAAGGCAACAAATTGTTCTATATTTACAGCTTTGTACACGCGGTTCACTTTCTGGGCGATCTCAGTCACTGTTCCTGCCAGGAGGAGATGTAGTCGAGGAGCTCCTCGTCGTCGGGCTGCTCGTCGCTGAAGCTGTCGAAGGACTCGAACTTGAACTGCTGGTGTGTGCTCTGCTCGGGCGCCTCCTGCTTGACATAGCCACTGGCGGAGGCATCGGAGTCGCTGAACGAGGGCGTGGGAGAGGCCGAGTGGTACGAGTGGCTCTGGGTCTCTGCACCGTACTGACCTGCCTGTGGGCTGTTCAGGCTGCTGTAGTCCTGGTAGCTGCCGTCGTTGCTGCTCTCGTCAGAGTTGCCATACAGTTGACGCTGATAGGGTTGCTGGCCGTCGTCCAGCAGATCCTGCAAGCCGCGTATGTATTCCACGGCTATGCGCAGGGTGTCCACCTTCGACAGCTTCTTGCTGGCACCGCGTCCACCATTTGACAAAGCATTGATTACACTCTGGGGCAGGTGTTGGCGCAGATTAACGAAGCCGTTGTTCACCTGCTTGACACGATTCCGCTCTCGAGCATTGCGTCGGGCCACCGAGGGCAACTGCTCGCCGTAGGGCATGCTGGGGTAGCTGCACTTCTTCTTGGCCAGCAAGGGACCCGGGGACTGCATGTTCTGCAGCTGGCTATTGCCCAGAGGCAGCTTGGCAGCCAGCAAATGATGACTGGAGGATTCGTACTGTTGAAGCTGTTGCTGCTGATGTTGCTGCTGCTGCTGCTGGAGCAAGAGCTGGAAGTGTTGCTGCTGATAGCCGGAGCTGCCACAGAGGCTCGTCATGGTAATCCGTGTATGGTTGTGGGCTGCGAACCCGTTGCACTGAGTTTGAGTTTGAGTTGTAGCTGTTGACTGTGTGGAATCAAATTCCGCAATGATAACCTTCGTCCTGCGCATGCTCTTTAAGTACAAACCGAGACGCAGTGCGCCAGCGCTGGCAGCAGCGTCGACTGCGAGGCCTGCTGGTGGTGGTGGTGGCGGCAAAAGATTGAATTCAGATCTCTACCTGCCTGGGCCTCTGGGTCTCTTTGCCTCTGCGACACAAGTGATCGCTGTTGCTCTCTCTCCCTTCCTCGCTCTCTCTCCCTGTCTCTCCCTCTCTGTTCTGCTCTCTGTTGTTCTTAGTTGTGCTCTCCCTATCCTGTAGCTGTTGCTTTTCTTTTCTTTCTAGGGGTTGAAACGAGGACAGGATCATGTGGGTGCTCTCTCCCCTTGTGCCTGTGTGTGCCAGGCATGATTTATGCGTCTCCTGGCAATGCTTTGTGTATGTTCCTCTGATTGTTTGTGTGTGTGTGTGCGTGTGTGTGTGTGCAATCCATAAACTTGTCCTGACTAGGCTTTGTGTTTTCATTGCCATAGTTGCCTTTGTCCTGGCTCCTTTCTGCTTTCATATTTCCTTAGCTAGGATATTCACAATTTCTAAGCATTTTGGGAAACACTAGACGAAGACGACATCGACAACGACGACGATGACGACTCGACTCTCCATCGAAATCGAGACTTAAGACTCTTCAATGCCTCTGCCTCTGCGTCTGTCCCTACCCCTGCCCAAGTCCCTCTCTCTGTCTGTGTCTTAGTGAATGGATTTGGAGAGGGAAAAGGACTCACTTTTCAATGCACTTCTACTTTTATCGTCGTTTGTCGTCTTGAAGGCAAAAACTATTCACTCTGTGAACTTGATATTTAATGTGATCCATCATCATTCAGATAAGGCATTGCCCCCCATCCCCCCATCACAAAGTCTCCCCAGGCCCAGGGCCGTCTGCCACAGGCTGCCCCTCGGCAGCTTTTGCATTTGACACGTGCTTCCGATCAGAGGGCGATTAACATGCGGGCTTAAGCATGGCAACAACAACAGCTTTACTGGACCCAGACCCAGTGACAGAGCCAGAGCCAGACAAATCCCACAAGTGTGTGCCGCCTCATGCATATGAAATGCGCAGCCAGCAGACAGCCGAGAGGCAACAGAGGCAACCTGAACTTGCTCCCCGATGATGACTAGCGAGGCAGTCAAGTCAATTGCTTGGGCTTTGTCACGAACTTGCAACATTATTGACATTGATGTTGATGGGCAATGAGACTTCAGCGACGTCCGCCCCGCCCCCCTGCCCCTGACTCGTGGCATCCATAAATGAGGCTTCTGGTCTGCTTCCACTCCCCATGGCCCATAAAGCGACTCATAAATGTGTAAACTTGCAACTTTGTTGCAAGCCATTGAATCCCGTTACTGCGCTGCGGTGTCGATCTCACGGCTGATCTCGATTTGGAATCGTTCTGGTAACAAGATTGCACCCTCATAAAGGCATAAAAGTAACCTTGATTACAAATAAATTAAGCAGCTGCAGCCTGAGGATCCCGGGAGCAGCCCCAAGTCCCTTCCGAGAGGTGTGGAAACTGAAGCCCTAAACCATTTGCCATATAATGGTTTTTTAAAAGCCGCTCGCATCCAGTCAATGGTCCCATATACCATTCATGAGCGATGCATTTCCAATCGACCAACCCGTACAGAGTCCTTTGCGTCATCACCATACGCCCCCCTCAATTGAAAAGGGGTCGGCAGAACCCTTTCGAAGGCCAACACACCCACCGAATCCATTGGGTATGTTTTGGTAGCATTTTAATTAGCTCTGGTTGCCCCGATCGGTGATTAATTAAACTGCATGAATTGGAAAAGTCCCGACTGAGGGGGTAGTTTGCCAGACAGGTAGAGAAGTGAAAAACACAACCACTGCAGCTCGGGGAAACTGAGTTTAGGGTTGCCCTTCTAACCACTTCTGATCCTGGCAACCGAGCACAGCGCCCTCTATGCGTCATACTCTCATTCTAATTGGATGTAATGGGAATGGAACAGCGACATCTGCTATTCAGTCAGTCCAGTGTAATGAAAATCTAATTGGAGGACTCCTCTATAGAAACCGTTCTATTCTAAATGCCACAATCAGTATTGCTGCTTCTAAGATTTTTATAAGTTACATAAAGATTACAAAATTATTTTTTGGAACCTGAACGAATAGAGATTTTTCTAAGCATCAATCTATTTAAAAAAATCGCAATTTAAAATATATCAAGTAAATAAATGAATTAAAAAATCTAAAAATCAAACGCTTTATCGAATGTTTTACTTTATAATAGAATTTTCTTGTAAACTTTCTCTGTAATTCATCAGTTACAATTAATTTATCCCTTTCATCTTCTATATTTATTGTCCAATTATCATGATATCGGGCAGCAAATCCATGGGAATCATCTCTTTAGACCCCGTTATATTCACACACATGACCATATCAATTGCTTTAGTTGGTCTCAACATATGGAAAGGATGTGCCATTTGCTATGTATAATAAACAAATATTTTCCAGAAATTCTGGATTTTTAAACTGAGTAATCGAGTTACCCAAGGTTCGTTCTAGACCCTAAAAGACTAACCCGAAAATAGGAGAAACCCCCTGCGGCAATGGCAGCTCACCAAAAAGATCTATAGTTGTTCCATCAAACTCATAAACAGACCGATGGATGTGGCTACAGCTTTAGCTTCAATCGTCCTTATGGTTTAAGAGATAATTATTATTTATTATTTTCATTTGTAGTAACTTGGTATGAGCCTAATAGGAGACATCGACTCTACGCCTCACTTGGATCATCTTGTAAAATTCTAACTAGAATTTTATTCCTCTTAATTATTCGCTAATAACTTAAACAGTTAAAAAATAAATATTAAATGCATCAAAAATTATAAATAAAATAAAAAGGACTTAATCAAAATGTTTAAAAGATTCGACTAAACATTTCAGCTCTCCATTGATTACTGACAGCCTGAAAGCGTAACTTCTTATGCCAATCAAAATCCTTATAGACTTGTTGAAATTTTCCACCTTTTTCTGTGTCATCTTTGAGCAAATATTCCTAGAACTGCAGAGCAGGAGCAGAGGAATCCAGCAAACGGAAGCCGGCTGTCCGTCGATCTTAATTCATAGAGGATCCTATCGGTTGGCAACACAATTAATTGTGGATTTTATGTGCGTTGGTGTTTGCTGTCCATTAGGACTAATTGGAATTCTAAACACTAACTCGCTTCGCCCCTCTACCTTTCTCGATCACGTTTTGGCCCTGACAAGTGCAGAACGTGATGGTGATGGAGTAGGTCACACTCTGTCAGGCGGCCACATAGTGCCACGTTCGCTGCTTCGTAGCATAGTTACAGTTACAGTTACGGTTACAGTGGCAGTGGCAGTAGCAGTTGCAGTACGAGTTGCGCTTGGTCAAGCCAACCGCACTCTGATAAATAGCCGAATATCGTAAGCGTGAAATCTGACAACAGCAGTAATCCAGATTGTTATCTGTTTGTCATCGCACATTAATTTGACTTTTTATGGGTGTTCTCTCTTGTCCTCTGGAACGACGGATCGAGACGAGTCCAGTGGCCAGCGGAAATTGTCCTTTTCGTGTGATTTGTAAACGAAAGCGAAGTGAAAATCCACACCACACCACAGCACACCACAGAGGGACTAAGGTTGGGACTCTAAATAAAAATTGAGTGGATCTGGCAGTTGGCAGTGAAACGAACTTAAAATTCGCACGATCACACCTAATAACGGTAATTTACACGCACGATGCCCGCGATAATTGCCCCACCAAATATGCTGACAGGCCTACTGTTGTTGCTAAAGCTAAAGTTGTTGCTGCTGCCGCTGCTGATGTTGCTGCTGTTGCTGTTGCCGCTGTTGGTGTTGCCGCTGCTGTTGCTGTAGCTAAAGCTAAGCGCAACCAGCTGAGACTGAGCTTCAACAGGATATGGAGAACAGCAGGCTTCAAAGTGAACGTGGCCAAAGGCATCAGCGCATCCCGATGAGCTGAGTGAGATAACACAGCAGCGGCAGTGGCAGTGGCAGCGGCTGCCGCAGCGGTTATTAAAAACGGCAAAATCAGCGGCAACAACAGCGGCGGCGGCGTCTCTTGATTGTTGTGCGAAACAGTAACCGAATACGCCAAGTGCAAAAAAATGTTGTCGAGGTGTGAAAAATAACTGAGCGGCCAGCAAATGACAAGGGCAAAGGGAGGAGGCACAGCAGCGCAGGCACAGTGACTTGGCACTCGCACTCGCAGCAGCAACAGCGGGTGCAGCAACGGGGGCAGCATCAGGGGCAGTGGCAGTGGCAAGCTCTGTCTGTGGCGGTGTCTGGGCACGCATCGAAGGTGTTGAAAGCCTTTGTGCTTCTAAGAAACGTTTGTCGTTCCGTTCGGTCTGTGGTTGTTGTGATTTCGGTGGCTTGATATGAAGTGAGCGTGCGTGGCCGTGGATACTTCTGCAGTAAGATCCAGAGAGTGGCGAGGATGCCAAGCGGAGTTGCACTGGCACTGGCATTGGCACTGGAGCTGGAGCTGGAGCTGGGGCAGCGTTGCAAGATGATATTTGTCGATGGTGTCGAGGTGTTAAAATTACCCCAAAGGTACATAATAATTACCTTAAATTGCAAAAACAGCGAAATAAATTTCAAAGCTGACAGCGCAGCGACCGAGGAGGAACCGATTCACCAAGGTAGACACGCGGTGCGTACAGTCCATGCCCCATGCCCCATGCCGCATGCCCCCCTCTTGCCTTGTCGCTGATCATTCTTTAATTGTCTTGGCGGTAACGTTAGAAGACCTGGTTTCTGGCGTTGCCAGATCGGTTAGCTGTAGCCGCATGTAAATTGGTGATCTCGTAAGTGTTGCGTGTGTCCTCTGAAAAATATTGCCATTGCAGTTGCGGGGTTGCCTGGGGGGTAATGTCGTCGCTGGCGACATTTTGTGTCCCAAGTGGCCGAAAGAATAATGACAAAGTCGGGGCAACAGGCAGGCCAGTCCAACCGTAGCCAGGGGCCGATCTATTTAATTAATTGCTAACAAGTCGAAAATGTTTAAATGGTTTATGACACAAGCCCAACGGCAGCGACCAGGACCAGGAGGTGAAGCGTGAAAGGGAGCGGTAGGGGGAGCGGATACCGCCTTGAAACCGCCTCGGGGCTGTGAGCCATAAAGACAAATTGTGTTAAACTTTAGTGGCTGTCTGAGATGTTGTTAAGGCCCCCTCTGTCCTGTCCTGTGGGGCTCTCAAAGATATGATAATGGGAATACACGGATGTTGCTTTAGGGCAGGTCGTGCCAAAAGTACTTGCAGTGGGAAGAATTTAAATAGATCGATGTAGATAATGTGTCTGATGGGGTGAAGATAGAGCAATAGACATATCAAAGGGTTAATTTTGTAAACATTTATGCTTTTGATAATTGGAAATTGATTTACCAGGGCATCTTGCAGGCTACACGACTTCAGTGGTGACCGTGATTAGACCAACTGATATGCCCTTGTTGAAAGTTCAAAAACGGGGTGTAAAAACCAGTTGAGTAGTTCGACAAGTGCTTGCCACTGTCGTAGTGACAATTTGCTCAGTTTGGCGACACTTTACATAAAACTCATCTGCGCAGTGACCCAGCCAGGTAGTGATCACGAGGCAGGTGAATGAACAGCATAAATTACTGGTTATTTGCTTGGGAGCCAGAGAGAGAAAGAGAGAGAGAGAGAGAGAACCAATCGATGGATTGGTCTAGGACTAATTGATGATTAAATGCGGCAACCATGGGCAACCAACGAGTGGCCGGCCAAGGAGAATGTTAGCCACAGGGGAGACTTTCAGGGGCAAAACAAACATTGCTAATGAATTTGCGGTTCATATTGAAACAAAATCGCAGCGGGATTAGACCGGCTAGTAGCTGGGCCACGGCTGCAATTCGCAGAAACCAGAAACCCGCCGCCTTGGGTGCTGATCGACAGGAGGAGATTAAAATCTCTAATGCGCGGCGCTCTGTTACACTTTCAATTCTTCTTGTTCGGTTTCCTTATTTTGTAATTTTTCATGCTTCCACTTGATTCCCAACAGATGCAATTAATCTGAATCCAATTAAGGGCAGCGAGAGGGCTCCTCTGCCTTGGTCTGGTGATATATGTAGCCCAGTGTGAGCCTCTTTGCTTATATTGAAATCAATACGCCAAGCCAGAATGCAACCAGGATCGATAAGTGGTCAGCGCGGCCCTGGCCGTGCGTTTCCTCTTTGCCAGCCCTCGGGCTTGGCATACATATCGCATTACATACTTAGCCAGACAAAGCGGTGGCCTGGCTTTGTGGCTAACAAGATGCTCGAGGTGTCTAAATTGTTATTGCCCAACATTACCCCTTGACTCGGGCGCCCGTCAGACGCACAAGTTTGCATTTATTCCAGGTCAAAGCGCTCAACAAACTGCCACTGCAATTCAGATTTTTGGTGGATCCTTGATGGGTCAGCAGATCAACCATGAAATGATAGTCACACCTGCCCTTAACTGAAGGGGGCAACTGATTCAGTCGTATTCGCCACTCAGCTGTTAGCCATTGTACTTGTGTAAGCCGCTTTGACCCCACACACGTGGACCACTCCGGCGATAAGTATCAGCATCCTTGGAGCCTCCCAATTAATAGAATTTATGTGACTTGATTCCCTCGAATCGACCAGGAGGCTATAAGCTGGCCCAGAAGTGGATCAGGGGGACAGTGTAAGTAATACGTCCCGCATGATCTGGCCGACTGGTTGGCCGAAGGGACTCGAAAGGATTAGAGGCTGCCAAACAAAGGGCGTTAAATATGAAAAATTGATGGCCTTCAAGGATAGAGTCAATTAAATTTATGACTTGTTTAAATCCTGACCGAAGCGGCGACCCGGCGCAATCGACTCCATGACAAGGCAGTTTGTCGATGTCCCTCTGTTCCTCTGTTCCCCAGTCTCCTGTGCTCTGTCCGTCCCGGGTCCTGGCTAACCTGAGGTCGTTAATAGCCTCGGTTTTCTCGTCTTTTTTTATTATTATTATTTCTTTATTTTCCTTATCCAGCCATCGAAGGACTCTGACTCGGACTCGGGCTCAACAAAGGACATTTCCCCAGGCCGTGTTTTAATAATTTCATATTTTTTTTGTTGGTTTTTTTTTTGATAGTTTTCTCGCACGTTGCTCGGTTTTATTGTCTTGTTTGTGTTTGGTCATCACTGTTTGCTGGAAATTTAAACCGCCTATCGCCAGTCCTGATCTGGCAGTTCGACGTATAGAGGATTCCCTGTCTATTAAGTCAACTCAAGCTGTTCACAGGCCGAACAGGGATTTGCTCTTAAGCCGCATCAACATAATGGAACGTGTCTCGCTGGCCTAATGAAGAGCAAACCTGGTGGCCAGGATACGAGCAACTAGCAGAACCATAATTTTTCATTTCTGCTGAAGCTTTCTTCTGAACAGAGAACAAAGCTTCGATGCTGGGATGCCCCTTGGCACTGCCATTGCGTGCGGAGCTGTCTCTCGCATGTCTCGTCAATGTCATCGTCAATCAACTGGTCACGTGTCAGCAGCCCCAATCCAGTCGTTCGATGTGTTGATAACTTCATTTGATCTGCAAGTCGTTGGCGAGCTGGCTAGTTAAAAGGCTCTTAAGGCTGCGGACTCTACTGGCGATGCCAGTTGGGACCTCACAGCAAAAGCGCTAAACACATTTTAATAATACAAAATAAGAGTTGATTAAAATGCAATTTGCAATCAGGTGACCAGATGAGAGCATGCGATCATTCAACCAAGCGACCAGAATTCAATTGCCAGCTGGGCCACTGTCCACTCTCCACTGACCAGTGGCCAGAAGGCCAGAGAGTCCAGGGAGTCCAGAATCTGGCCAAATAAAGTCATTAAAATGGAATCAAAATTATAGTGCAATTACGTTTTTGGGTGGCCGGCAGCGTTTCAGGCGATTTCAATTACCTTCTTGTTGCTGCGATGCCTTTGTTTTCACTGCTCTCAGTGCGTCTGATCGTCGTTCGATCTGATGGCCAACAGTTCAACTAATGGCGAATTTAAGGTAAATAATATGCCCGAACCTAACAATGCTGGCTCTACAGTTGCCATTTATGGTCAGGAAATTCAATATACATTCCACAGCCCAAGGAATCCCAATCCCCAGCCCATTCCATCCCATCTCAGTTCAGTTCAGGGCAGGCACATGCCATTGCAGCATTGTATCCTCTGGCCAATTAGCCATGCCCTGACCCAGGGATCTTTGCCCTCAAAAGGCCGCCTGCTACTGTGCAACGAATGTGCCAAATGGCCAAACGATTCACCGCCTCATTCGATGGCATTCAAATGCCACCGATCATGTGTGTGGCAAGCGTGCAAAGCCTTGACCTTGCAACCAGAACTAAACCACAGCAAACATTACACAAAAAACAGTCCAAATATTTACTCTACGCCCATTAGAATGTGAAATTAATTTGACTACAGTTGGCTTCCCAGCCAGAGTCGCTTTCGTTGCGCCCAGGGACATCTCTCCTAGGCATTCACATTTGTCCTGCCGCCTTAGAGTCTGTCGGTCGACCAGACAGCGTGGCATCTCACTACTTTCACCTGTAAACTCCAAAGTGTGGCAAAGTGCCAGGGAAATTCAGCTCTTTGGGAATCAACTTTCTACACTTGATGTTACCAAGGCAACAATTCCTGGGGATGTGAAACCCTCCATCCATCCAAGTGAAGTTTTTTACACTGGAAGCGCGACAAAGGACAACAGAAATAATTCTAGACAACCAATTAGATCTGCAGAAGGACAACAGGCATTAGAAATTAATATAGACAACCTACCTATAAGAGAAATGTGATATATAAAACATCCAATCGATGGATAGAAAATATCTATTAAAGTGAACCACATGCTATCTGCGGAAAATAAGTGATTTAAATATTTTGTTCTTTAATATTATTTTATTCATTAATTTTTTTTTTCTATGATCCTATTTACCTTTTTTGCCACAATTAATCCAGCTTGGTTCTGACGCGTAACAAAGAGACAAAGCTACTTTGAGAGACGCTGGCTGTTTTATACTTACCTGACACTTATCGTTATATTTTGGAAAGTTCAGAATTTATTTTTAAATATTACAGTCTCTATATTATTCCGATCTATAAACTATATATTTGTAAAATTTTATTAAAATTAATTTAATAGTTTCGAAGTGAAAGAGGAATAAAAATCCGATTTAACTTTTGCATTCATAATAATAATTAGTAACCAAATATTTTCATTTTTAAATTTTAGATTTATAGGTAAAAATAAAGAAAAAACTTTGATCTAAATAGAAAATCTCTTAGGTAATAAAAACTAGACGGCTGGATTGATACGCTGTCCTTGACCTTACAATGCAATGCACTCATATCCATAGCTAAGGGTCTTTGACTGTTATTTATTTCTTAAAATATTCAAATGATTTATTCATGTATTATTTAAGGAATAACTAAATTTTTATTTTAAATAATTTATAAAATAAATAAAAAGACCTTCAAAGCAAACATTCCACTTACGCAGCTGCATTCTAAGCTATTTCCTACGGCATTTCCTACTGAGACTTTGCCTCCAACTATCAAATATATAAAATAATATTTCTATTCCTTGTTTACCTAACTAACTGCAAGTCAATCACAGTGTTAATCATTCTGCTAGACAATAGTTTGTCTTGCTATTAAACTGTTTATGCATTCTGGGTTACCAATATGCGAGGGCAATGACAGCAGCTGTCTGAGCTCTCTTATCTTCTTCGCTCTTTTCTAACTGCTTAGCAAAGCTTGCCGACTTTGGTATGCTAGAGACTGCAGCTGGCTGCATAGCTGACTCACGACAAACTTACAATATTTTGTTTTACCTATTTATGCTAAAATAAAACAAATTACGTAAAATACAAACGAATCATGTGTTTCTGAAAGGTAAAAGAAAATTTAGAAACTTTGACTGACTTTGCTTCCTATACCCTAAGAATATTTTATAGGTTACGCCAAACTGCCAATGGGAATCCCCTAAGATAATGCAAGTCAATTGCTGGAATGTTTGCTTTACAGGCATTTAAATCCATATTTTTTTAATGAAATCTTAGTTTAAAAATATGTTTATTATTTAAAAAAAAATTTTTTTAATAAAGTTTTAGATTACAAATTTGGTCTTTCATTTAAAAAATGTATTTCGGATATTTTTTTTTTTTTTTTATTTTTTATTCTATTTATTGAAATACAGAATAAATTAAAGAGGCGAATACTTGACTGTAAAGTTCCAGCCGGATATTTTCTAGATTGTCTTACTAAATGGATTCTATATAAACCTATTCCTATGTCCTTAGCATTCGTGAAAAATTCTCAGCCTGCCACTAAGCCCCATCTGAATGATAACTTCGTTCTCCAACTAACCAAGGCTGTACGGATATATCACAGGCGATCCACAGCCGAACTATCTTTATTACATTTCGAAAAGTCAGTAAATGAGTCCTAAAATAGAGATTTTCCTTTTGGTTTTTTTTTTGGTTTTGATTAGTTAATTTGGATTGGCTGAGTGTAAAATACTAATATTTGATCTGCTTGCGTTGGCCTTTTAAAAAACCTTTTCATGCCTTGGCAGCTTCTTGGAATTGGCTCACATTTGTCTCCTCTGGGCTGTCCTTTTACCCAGATCATGCTCAGATGACATATGCTTGGGCAGCTATTCAAAATATTGACTCCTATGGATGTCAGGCAGGATCTTGGCCCAAGTGGCGGTGGAGGACACACAAAGGCGAGGACGAGGGCTCTGCAACGAAATGTTGCATGCATATCAAAGCAAACACACTTGTGCTGCAAGGAGTAGAAAGGACTCTGGATGGCCACTTCAAAAGGATGACAGTGAAAAACCATGGAAAAAGAGTGAAAATAAATATGTTTGGTCATTGACTGGCGCAATCCTTTTCTTTCACTTTAAAATCAAAGGGAGACGCAGAGGAGCAAACGGCAGACGGAGGACGTTGAACGGCATTCGATAGCTGCGATAAACCGCTGAACTTGGCTTAGAGTGCGTCGATGGATCTGCGCGTGGCTTATGCGGCGCATCGCATCCTCATCCTGCGCCAACGGGTAATTACAGAACATGATTTATGAAGGGACCGGGACCAGCAAAACAGCAAAACAACAAAACAGCGAAACCACAAAAATAAGAAAAAATCAGAAAACAGAAAACAGAAAACGACCAACAAGCACACAACACATATTCAATCGATCGATCAGTTCAGCTCCGTCCGCCCATTTTGGCCCCTTTGGGCAGCAGCAACAACAGCAACAACAATAAATGCAAAAGAGATGCATCTTGGATATTTTGTTTATGCAAATACGCCAGTCTCGTGTCTCAAAGTCTGTTACCCTTGTGTCCAACTCCAGCTCCATAACGTTGCCATAGAGTGTTTGGCTGCCAAGCAACCTTAGACAACGCCACCGCCACCGCCACCGTCATCGTCATCGCGAATTGCGAATTGTTGACGCAACTCAAACGGGCAGCCAGCGACACCAAACGACGGGGGAAACAGCGGAGAGCTGGGGATATACGATGCGATGACTTCAAAAACTATTCGCCGCCTCTGAGTTGGTCGGCCAATACTTGTTCAGGCATCCGATTTACACAGATATTGGCCAACTTCCATTATATGATCAAGATCTATATAATCCATCAAAGAACATCTCAGACGTTTTGCGTACGTGTTGCTGAATATCAAACAGGGATCTGCAACACACACCAGAGAGTGCGTTGGGGGGCACCAAAGAAGCACAAAACAAAGAGAGAGAGAGAGAGAGAGAGAGAGAGAGCTGCACAGGGAGACAGACGAAGAATAGAAGGTGACTTTAGCGGGGGAGACACGTGATCAGGTTTGTCATTGTCATGGTTCGCAGTAAAACTGCAGTCGGCCGCACTCAAGTGCTGGGCAATTAGTTGACCAGAAGGGCATTAGAACACCGGAAAATGTTTTTCCAGTGCGAAACTGACAACGCCCAGTGGCCCAGGACTCAACAACATGGAATTAGTGAGGCTCAAGTGCCTCCTCCTTTTCTAGTTGTCCTAAGATCTTAATTGAGTTCAACGCTGGTGGCCAGCATGGTTGGCAAAATTACTTTAATGAGTTCAGTTCCGTGCAGTTCAAGTGAAAAGAAGAGAAGCGAGTTGCAGTCAGGAGAATCAAATCAATGACAATGACAATGCCAACGTTACTGCTCCAGGACAGGAGAATTCAATGAGCCTTTAGGATAGCTGTAGACACTGAGATGATGGACACATCATCCCTCGACCGCTGATCCAAATGCTTCAAAGTCAAGACCAAGTCAAAGGTTAACAAAGCTGCTTTAAACCAAGGAAAGGATTTGCAATGAAGCCAGAGCAGACGCTTAATCTTGGCTAAGCCTGCTGGGACTCGCCTGGGATTTAAGGGGGAAAATGCAACGCCTTGGCAGCCTCATCTTAGCGCCAGGGCCAGACAGACAAGCTGGCAGGTTGGCAGGCTGGCAGGCAGACAGAAGAGCAGCAGGGCAGTCCAAAGTGATCACATTGGCTGTGTAACTACATTTATCACAACTTAATATGACAACTCCAATAACTTTTGCCTGGTTTAGCCAGAGAGTCGACTGTCTGCCTTTGTCGCATTTGGCCACGCTAATTGGAATATATTTCTGGGACCCCATTCAGCTCCATTGCCATTGCCATTGCGATTGCGATTGCGATGGTTTGCCATGATGTACGCTCTGTTTGGGCGCGATTTATGCATCCTCTGGACAATGAAGATATCAATATCAGTTTTGCTTGTGTTTAAGCAAGTGCAAATAGTTGGCTCTCTCCCTCACCCTCTGCCTGCCCGCCTTTGCCGTTGAAGCTGTGGCCCGGGCTGGCAGGACAGCGACCCACCTGGGGGGATTTTGAAGTTGCATTTGGGCATCAATAATTCATAACGCTAATTAATAACGCCCCGTTCAAATGTTGCGTGTGCGTGCCGAGAGATGAAAGACGAAAATGCCGACGCAATGGACATAACAGGATAATGAACCTCCTTGGCTCCCTCGGCCCAAACCCAAGCCCGAGCCTGCGCTTGCGCCTGCGCTTGGCTCACACAGACTTATTTAAATTCAAATAAAATTGAAACGGAACGCGGAACGCTTTAAACGAGAAGTCTTCGTTGGTTTTTTTGAATTTTTTTCCTTTTGGTTTTGTGTTTTTGATTGGCTTTCATTTAGGGAGTTTGCTATCGCGGCTCTCGGATCACGCCTTAGGTGTAAAAATAAATGTTTAAAGTAACAACTTCTTAAAGAGCTGAATTATGGGGCAGACAGATCAACCAGCACCAGCACCAGCCCCAGCCCCAGAACTCGCACCCGCACCCAAGCCACCAGGCAACCAGGCAACCCGGTAACTATACAGTCGAGCAAACCCAACTGTACGTAGAGCCATCAATTTGGACATCCTTAGCATAGACAGAATGAGCGAGGGAGGACGAGAGCGGGAGGGCGAAAGGGCGAAAGGGAAGACACTGGGCCCTATAATTTGGTCAAATTTGTTGGACTGATTGATGCGATGGCGGTACGTTTCAGTCTTCAGTCTTCTGCCAACAAAGTTGCCCCAAGTGGCGCGCCAAAAAATCTATTAAACAGCATGTTTAATTCATTATGCCCGATCGGCCGGTCGGTCTGTCGGGCGACCTCAACGAGAGCAGCTGGCGCGGCACACAGCCCGGGACAGCAGCAGCAGCAGCAGCAGCACCAACCAAGCAAAAGACAAACAAACAAACAAACAGGCAACAACAAAACCCATTTCACTTCACTTTCCCAACTCCAGAGAGGTGCTAAGGTGAAAGTTTTTCCGGCGCTCAACCCTGCTAAATGTCGCTCTAATCCTTGCCTAGTATTATGCTTCAAGGATCGGCCATAGATGCCAGTAGCTCCACACAATTGCATTGAGTTGTCAAGTGTCAACGTTGACATTTCAATAATAGAAACCCTGAAAGAAAAACGAAAAAAAAAAAACCAACGAACAACCGAATGCCAAAGGCCAAGTCCAAGTGAAGTTGCCCTTGCTACCCTTGAACTCTGTCTCGAGGGCTGCACACAGCAAGCGGAGTCTTGGGGAACTGCAGCCCATCACAATGCCCAGACAGTTGGAGTGGAAGGAATCTGTATCAGCATGTGAATGCTCCATTGTCCTGTTGCTCTATAAACTGTCACAATATAGTTCTTGATCTCATCTTTGCGTTTTGTTTCTGTGATTTATTGTCTGCATTCTCGGCTCTTCCAGGGCGTGGGAGCCAAGAAAAGGATTCGATTGTTGGAGGATTTGTTTTTCTTTTCTTTTTTGTTTTCTACATGAAATGGAAAGTGCTTTGGCCCTGTGCTCCTCTCGAAGGCTTCAACCAGAGCACTGTTATATTGTATATCAGATAACATATCTGTGCTAAATGACTGCGCAGGCTTGCTAGGCAAGTGACTGTTCTAAAGCATATAGCTGCCATGGAGGAAAGTGAATTAAAATCTTCTAATTAATCCTATTATATTAATTTTTTTTTTTTTTTATTATTATTATTATACATTCATTCTGATCATTCTACTTAATTATATAGCTGTCATATAGCCAACTTAACCTAAATAAACTTAAAGTAATAAAAATTATAAATTAATAAACAATTTTCCTTAGTCTAAACTTAGTAAGTTACAAAAATACATCTTAAAAGTTCACATAGCTGGGGATTTATACCAACTACATCATATAGCTGTCAGAAATCGCTATTAGGCCAGGAGCTGCCAGTAAAGGTAACTTGATGTTATTCCAAATGGATTTTTAGCAACAATGATTGACAATTTTAATTAGCAGCCCTCGCAATGATGGCGTTGAAAGGTCAACAACTGTAGTTCACCGCTTCAATTCCAACTGCAATTGGCGACACCAGCGGTAGTCTGTCGCTGTCGTCGCTGCTTTTGTCGCAGGAGCGGTCTTGTTGCCTTAAATGAGTCGCTCTCGCCAAAGCCCTGCGTTGCTCTCCGATGGTCTGCGACAACTGAATTGTCGCTTTTGCTTTGGCCTACAAATAACTAATTCGAACACTGTGGCTCCTTAGTTGGACACAACAGCTCAAAGCGCATATATCGCAAGCAATAATTGTTCCGGCAAATAATACTATAAGTTTGATCTACTTGTTTTATCAACCGAAGTGCTTGCTGTAAATAGGATCCGTTGTAATCAGGAGCCTTGATGACTACCATGACCATAAAGCAATGACGCCTTACAGCTGCCAATTGGGAAAAACTTTTCCTTGGGAAAAACTTTTTCTTGACTTTCTTGATCCTCATTCCATTGCCAAAAATCAGTAAAACGGCGAAAGTACAAGAGAACCAATGGAAGAGAACAGAAGTGCAACGAGGACTTTAATGTAATTTCGGTGACACTTTGAATAGTCCAAAACGCGAGACCTGTAACTACGCGTTTGGGTCTTCTGCTAGCTGGTAAACAACAAAACCAATTCAGAGTTGAATATTAGTTCCCCATATAGTGAAAACTAAAATGGAAATATATTGAGTTGTCATTTGAATGTCGTGGAATGAGGTGCTTACAAATAAGTGCCGTGATTAGGAAGCAAACTCAGTGAACTTCAAATCAAGAGCGAGGTCATTTCTCTGCAGAGTAACCCAATAGGTATGGTGACATCTCTTGTCAGCTGGATGCAGAGTTGTGTGGCATTATGGACCAAAGCAACGTCGGTGCATAGTATTATTAGACTCCATTTTACCTCTTTACAGAGCTGCACGATTATATAATTATCCGATTTTTGATTGGATTGATAGGTTTAAGAGTCTTCAAATTCAGTCAGTACAAAAAATCAGGCACGTGACCAGCAACAGTAGCCCTGCTAATAGAACAATACGATTGTAACCATCTAAGCATACACAATCTCAACGATGGTAACACAGTAATTTTCCAATTGACCACGCCCATCCCAGAGGCTCCACGGTCAACACATTCCTGATAGCACTATGGCCATCAGGTGCCGATCTGTGATCATCTAACGCTGGCTGTCGCCTGTGAGCAGTTGTCGCAATACGGACGATACACAGATCTTATCCTGGATCAGTGAATTGTAGATGCCTTGCAAAATGTCCGGATGTGGCAGCCAACAAGTTTTTATCTTCTTCCACGACTGACCATTTAATCGTTGGTTTTTATTCATTTGAAGAGCTGATAAGTAACCGAACTTCGTTTTTCATTGGGGAAAACCGTGCAATTTTCTACTGGGTTTCTCGTATCCGGTCAAAATGAACAGCTTGAATATTTCCACCACTCTGTACTGCCATCTTGTTGATACCATCTGAAGGCCTTATTTCGATTCATAGGGAGACCGGAAAGCTTCTACTAAGGAATTTTTCTGTCAGAGCGAATTGAATAGTTGTCAGAGGGGCTTTGCCTAGATGAGCTGAGCTCATACGGATTATGTGGCAGCTTGTGGCAAAAGTCATTACCTTGACCGAAATCAGATCCGCTGTCCACAATCAATTCCCGTAAATCGATTAAGTCCGAGTCAAGCAAATGGTAATGATATTGATATCCAGTGAGACGATCTTAATAGCTAAACTGCTGTTGCTTCTGCAGACAAGTGACAACTTCTCAGGTTGGGAGATAGCGTCTGGAAGTTGTTGCACTACAGATTCCTTATTTTCAAGTGATTAAAGAAACTAAATAATCCCACAAATACGATTGCTTTTAAGAGTTTAGATCTTGGCACGTACTGAACTGGGCAACAGTGTATGTCGCGCACTGTACTCTTGTCCGTTGGGTACTCCATTGAGTACTCCGTTCAGTACTACGTCCTGTCCCAGTCGGCTGGGTAGTCCGTTGGGTATATACTGCTGGACTGGCTAGACGCCGGTTCCCTCTTCTAAAAAATCCACCTTTCCGATATCCCGTGAACATTCAGGTCGATGTGGGGTACTCATTTGGCTGTTTTGCATGCGACACCCTGGTACCGGACGACTCTAGACGCAGTAGAAATACTAGAACTTTTCGTGCTTCTGACCTAAAGCCTTCTGTGCTTGCGCATCATCGGCGGCGCTCATTTGTATATCAATATACCCGACATAAGCATCTACCTGTTCAACGTCTTCCACCCATTCACTAAAATAGTACTCAACTTGTTCTAAAGAAATGTTTGCATGGACAGTATTGATCGCTTGCCACCTTGCAAAAGACTCAGAGCCCTAGTTTCGGGTGTCGTATTTTTTGTTTGTTTAGAGCCATATTGATGCTTAATCGTAATTCCTTTTTGCTCGCTTAATAAAGTCTCGTCACTCTGCACTTATTGGACATCGGTCATGTCCGACCGTATCTAGTTTGCCACTCTCAGTATTTGAGCAAATGTTCACTGGTAATTGTCCAGTTGTTTCCTGAAATGTTCGACTAATGTATTCTTATGGAAACACCGCAGAAGTCACAGCAAAATCGACGATAGTAACGGAGTCGGTCAGTCCATTTAAACGATCTTGGGACTTTAGACAAAGATGTAATCAAATGACATGAAACAGAAATATGCTTGCAACTCCTTCCGGGGTCTCAAAGTTGTATCTACTTGCTATGTGAAGTTCTGTCAACAAAATCAAGCACGATTGAAGCTGTTCTACATCTTCCACCCATTCACTAAAATAGTACTCAACTTGTTCCAAAGAAATGCTTGCATGGACAGTATTGATCGCTTGCCACCTTGCAAAAGACTCACAGCCCTAGTTTCGAATGTCGTATATTTTTGTTTCTTTAGAGCCATATCGATGCTTTATCGTAATTCTTTTTCGCTCGCTTAATAAAGTCTCGTCACTCTGCACTTATTGGACATCGGTCATGTCCGACCGTATCTAGTTTGCCACTCTCAGTATTTGAGCAAATGTTCACTGGTAATTGTCCAGTTGTTTCCTGAAATGTTCGACTAATGTATTCTTATGGAAACACCGCAGAAGTCACAGCAAAATCGACGATAGTAACGGAGTCGGTCAGTCCATTCAAACGATCTTGGGACTTTAGACAAAGATGTAAATCAAATGACATGAAACAGAAATATGCTTGCAACTCCTTCCGGGGTCTTAAAGTTGTTTCTAATTGCAATGTGAGGTTCTCTCAACGAAATGAAGCACGATGTAGCAGCTCTTCTATGCACTCGACCATGGCATCATATTGATGGTATTTTGCTACTTGGACCTAGTAGGAAATCTCACCATAGGTCAGACGGTCGTGGTCCCCATGAAATAAACGAAAGTAACGGAGTCAGTCATTTGATTTCATCGATTTTGGAACTTTAGACAAAGATTTAAGCATTAATTTTGCATGCTAAAAAAGACGATTATCAGTGTAGCTAGGCGACAGGTGACAGGCGATTGTAGATTACTCTAGGACACAGACAAAAGTGTCTGCATCTCCTATCTGCATTGCAACCGCTGAAGTATTTGCCTGCTGTGGACTATGTCAGCAACAAAATGAAGCAAGCGGACAACATCTATATGGGTCAGGCCGCCGTGGTCCCCAAGAAATATGTTTGTGGAGTCAGCCTTCAAAGGTCATATTTTTCCATTATTGGAATCTAGCAACACGCAATTCACGTAAATTATTCCTGGTAGTAATCCACCATATTCGATTAATGCCTTGCCTAAATCACAGCCCAACATTGGTATCCAAAACGGAAGGGCGCATTGCGGCAACAGCAGCAGCAGCCCCGACATCAATTTGCTTCAACCCGTTGCAGATCCGACTTCGCTATATGAACTCTTCACCAATAATGACCTCTCCCAGTCAAGTAAGCTTGGCTTTTAAAATTTGATGTACAAATTAAATCGAAAAATCTCGACAAACTTTCTGCAACAACTATACGGTCGTTACAATCTCCGTATTTATTAATTCAATTAATTGTTACAATCACAATTAATTCATCATCAGTTAATTATTAGCGTCCAGTCTTCATGCTGTTTCGCTGTCAAATGAAATGTGGTATTACGGTGGGTTCCAGTGAATAGAATTAAAGTGTTTATATTTGAAGGCGATGAGGTAAATCTGTTATGAGTTACGAAAACCGAACCAATTTTGTATGAAGAACGGAGCGTTTATGGAGGGGATTAGAGACATCGTTTGATTATTACCTTCCGCACTTCTTGTGTCCTTAAGTTCAGGATCAACTTGGGATTAAGTTATTTTCCCTAAGTTTTTGCAGATTTTCCAATAACCGAAATCATACGCTGGTTGTTGGTTGTTAAAAAGTGTTCCACATCGTTTTAAGGAAGTCTTTGAAGCCCGGGTGGGGGAAAATGATGTAATCCATAATACATTTATTTAATCTGTTAACTGGCGATCAACTTGCGGATTTGACATTAACTGAAATCATAGGCTGGTTTGCTGTACAGTCCGTAGCTAGATCGATTGTACGATGTCCTTGAATCCGGGGTGCAAAAAAATGTTGTAAATGTTCCTGCCACTTCCATCGTGAATCCCGTTATCAAATGTGTGAGGCTATTTCTTGGAACATTGTATCCAATCCTTCTACTATTACTACTATGAAGGTTTGGTAAACGCCGACCAGTTGGTCGATTCAAGAGACTTCAGACAGATCTGAGTCGTGCTCCTGAAGCACTTGGTTCTCTAGTGGTTCTTCGAACCTAGTTCAGATGCTTCAGTCGATATGCTGTATATTGGAGCTCTTCTGCCAACCATGAAACGAGCGACTCCGGCCATCCTCCAATTAACAACCACCGTTATGTATGCTTATTGTAAATCATAAGCCACCCATAAACCGCATGTTCTTCCTTGTACAGTTCTGCTTATGAACTAAGGGAGTTCGTTTTCCTACGGTAAAACTTGTTGCCGAGCTTTGGAGACGCCATTAGGTTGTCATTGCTCTTAGTGGATCTTGTTGCACTGATTGGTAGACGTTATATGGATCCCATACTTGCATCGCATACTCGATTCGGCAAATTATGATGCTTCGCATTGTAGTTGGATTGTGATTCTTCTGGTTTAGAAACTGTTCTATAGTCTCGATAATTTTGGGTGCTCAAATAATAATTGTTTCGTTTGCTTGATACCGAATGTCCTTTGTTAAGTCATGGTGATAGCGGCTTAGAACGCTGCAGATTAAAACGAAATTCTTTTAAATTGATTTAAAAAAGCTCCACGGCAGCTATAAGAGTTAAGATCGATCCCTTGACCGATTCGCAGAAGACCTTTAGGGATAATTCGAACTTTTTATTTTTTTATAGTGTAATAAAATTACAATTTTTGTCGCCTCCACGTTGAATAGAACAAACTTGCTGGCGACGCATCTCCTCGAGCGCTAACTAAGATTTTGCATCGCCTTTTATAGGAAATCTCGCTGCCCTCGTTAAGCCTTCGTCAAGGAAACCAATTTTAAACAATTAACTGCTTATCGAAGAAACTGTGATTTTTTCTTATTGCATTTCTGTCAACTATGAGCGGTAAATGAACTAGCAGCCCTCGCACTAAAGGCGTTGACAGGTCAACAACGGTAGTTGACCGCAACGGTCATCAGCGGTGATCTGTCGCGACATTGTCGCTTTTACTCTTGTCGCGAGAGCGACCTTGTTGCCGTTCTCTCTTCAAAGGCCTCTGTTGCTCTCTGATGTTCTTCAGTGCTCAGCGACAAATGAATTGTCGCTTGTGCTTTAACCTACAAATAATTGCAGCTCTGTAGACAGTTGGTTGCTATTGCTCTGGCAATTGATTTAAATGCGATGGACAGTTATCACCAACTCAAGCTATTGCTGTTTATAGGCACCGTTGGGTTACAGAAGCCTGATGGTCTCTTGGATAATATTGCTTAGGCGTTTTCTCCTTAGAAAAATCTTCATCGCCTATTAAGTTGTTAAAGCAGAAGCAGTACATACAGTTGGAGGACAAAGCTCACGTAACTGTAACTTTAAGAAAGACTTTGATGCTCAGCTTAGTCTAGGAAATATCACAGCCATAAGTACATAAATGTTCGTTCTCCTCAGCATTAGGAATTTAATCCACCTATCAATGATCTTGAGAAGCAAAGAAATTTTATTTAAAATAAAACATAAAGTGCAAAGAAAATCGACTTTTTTCAACTTTGATTTCTATTTCCATTAAAATGATTTTATTGTTGACCTAACGACCCAACAATCCCAATGGACCAACCGGCTAAAAGAACCAAAGAACCATCACAGGGTTCCACTACAATCCAAGATTGTGACTGGAGCACAGCAAGGAATCCAAAGCCAACTGGCAGTGGTAACTAAACGATGCAAACCAGCCCTGGACAAAATAATTAAACCTGATATTGAAAGGTTGATGACTTCACCACATATGTTGAGATCCTTACTCCTAGAGGTAACCAGGATCCCACTTCTGGCTTTTTATTGGTTTAATCTGACCAAATTAACATCCAGCAACTTTGCCTGCTACTTGTTGCTCTAAGCAGACTTTTTCTCTCTTAGTTTCGTGTGATGTTTTTCCAATGAAGAGATAACTTAATTGTATCTATCTTAAGTTTTTTTAATTGTTACAACAACCCTTAGCTTTTAAAAAAAATTCTTAAATTAAAGCCTTAAAGATAAGTAAAAAAAAATATTTAAAATAAAAGAAAAAAAAAAATTAAATGTAAATCTGTATTCTCTATGCATGCTGAGTTCATGGGAATTACGAGGCACTTGGTTCAACACAGCATTGACTAGAACGGAGGGCGTCTGCAGCTGTCTTAATCCTCACCCTCCCAGAGGGTAATGTAGTTGAGCAGATCCCCGGCCGTGGAGGCCTCTCCGCCCAGGCGAAAGGACTCGTAGGGCTCGAATTTTAGGTGGCTGCCATGAAGACTGCCGGGCAAGGCCGGCGACAGTTGCTGTGGCACAGCCTCATAGGTGCCCGAATCAAAGGAGATGCTGGATGTGAACGAGGATGTGGGCGAGAGGCAGGTGGCTGTGTTGGCTGCTGTTGTAGCCGTCATGGCCGACACCACACCATTGGTGTTCAGCGAGATGGCCGTGAGCGGCTGGTTGGGAAACTGCTGACGCTGAAACTGTTGTTGCTGCTGCAGCAGGGTGGGGACTTCTGGCGCCGGCGGGGTCAACAGAGAGCTGCTGTAGTAGAGATTGCCGTTACCCAGGTGACTGGAGCCGCTGGCCGAGCTGCTTGCCTCACTGCTGTTGCTCGTCTCGTCCAGGCAGAGATTAAACTGCGTTAGGCTGTTGGCGCGCACATTGCTGTTGGCACTGGGATCGCCGCCATTCAGGTCATCTACAAGGTCCTGCAGTCGGCGGATATACTCAACAGCTATGCGTAGTGTGTCCACCTTCGAGATCTTCTTATGCGGGCCACGGCCGCCTCCTTTAGTGAGATCGGCTATGATGGACTGGGGAATATGCTGACGCAGGCGGGCGAAGCTGTTGTTCACTTGCTTCACGCGGTTCCTCTCCCTGGCATTGCGCCGCTGCACGGACACCGACTGGTCCACACAGTAGGGACCGCCAGCAACTGGAGGCGCAGCCAGAGCCATTCCACGCGGCGTGTACTTGCGCGTCTTGATGGGCATAGATACGTGGCTGCCACTCTCGTTGGTCTTGACGTCCGGCGCCGGCATAATATGCTGATACCGGAACACCTTAGACGCTCCGGCTCCGGCCTGCGCCTGCGTCTTACCGACGACGCTCGTTTGAATCATCACACCACCTGACATGGACATTGGGATCTTGTAACAACACTTTCCACAAACACGTAAAACAAAAACCAACAACAACAAAAAAAAAAATTGCTCAACTCGTTGGACAATGAGGTTGCTCTGTGGCAGAGTCGATCGTTGGACACCTTGCAAGAGAATGAATCCCTTAGTCCTAAACCTTCGTGTTTTGTACCTTCCACAGTGCAACAGCGCAACCTGAGCTGTCGAGCGTCTGTCTGGGCAACTCACTCAACTGCTCGCTTTTTCGCTCTCTGTCTCTCAGGAGCTCACGCTCTGCTTGCCTCACCTATGCAGGTAGACAGAGCTGGCTGTGGCACAGTCGTCTGTTGTCACTCTCTCGGCGCGTTAAACTATCAAATGAGTTCACCAGTCAGTGGCCTCAACAATTTAATATTTAAATTTAATAAACAGTCTATGAAAATATAAATGTTTTATTTATTGCCAAGCAGTTTAAAATCCCATTGATGTGAGTCAAACACTTTGTACAACAGAGCCTTGCTTTGTCTCATCTCCTGGTTGATGCGCTTTCTCTCTCGCTCTCTGTCTCTCTGTCTGTCTCTCGCTTTGGCTTGATCATATGCGTACCTGGCTGTGTGGACTGATAACACCAAAAGCCACTCAAACGTTGCAACTGTTCCCACTCCAAGGGGCTGAGCGAAAGAGGAGCTGCGTCTGACACTCTGAGTGCAAGTGAGAGTGAGAAGAGTGCAGAGGCAAGCGAATATGAAAACTTTTTGGATTTTGATTGCTGATTCTCTGCCTGAGCCATGCCGAACGGCTGTTTCACTGTTGATGGCTGTATGGATGGCTGTGTGGCTGTCTGGCATGCCAGCAATTTGATTTCCGTGTTAATTAACTTAGCAAAAGTCGCGATCCCAACTTTAGCATTTCATGTGCAGCTCACGCACACGCCCCTATTCATTAGCGCCAGAGTCGGCAGTTGGCAGTTGGGCTGCTTGAGATCTCTGGGGCGCCCACTAAGTTGGCGACGCCTTGGCATGCGCGTGTCGCAACCGTGGACCGTTGTCCACCCCACCACTGTCCACCGTTCACCGTCCACCGTCCAACCGTCCAACTGCAGCTTATTAGCTATGCAGAGTCAGGCTCCAGAAGGTGTTCAAACAATTTCACAAATTCTTTAATTAAATGATCAAAGGATCACAAGTTTTTCACCCAGCGAAGGCAGCACGCTAGTCGACAGTGCAGTTCGATGCCAGCAGCTTCCGTTCGACTCTTTTGATGCGCTGTCTGGTCGGGCATTTGGTCTCTGGTCCTTTTCTCGCCTCCACTCCATTCGGTCTCCCCCACCGCATCCTTTGATCCAGCGATCGCATTCACCCATCAATCGATGGCCGATCACCAGGTGTAAGTCGGCAACAGGACAGTACAGCAGAGCAGAGCTGAGGCAGCAACGTCAAACGGCGACGGACTGGAAATGCTGGTTAATTTTTATTGTTTTTCCATTTTTCAACCCGTTCCTTTGTCTGGCCAAGTCGAGCCAAACGATTTTTCATCCATTTTCGCTTTCAACCGTAGACACAGAGTCACAGTGGCAATGGCAATGGCAATGGCAGTGGCAATGGCAGTGGCAGTGACAGTGACGGCGCTCGTCCTGTGTACTTTGCATCCTTTGACAATTCACGTTTCCTTTTTTGCATCTTGCATTGTAATGCCAGGCAAAGGACAATGAGCAGAAACCATTATTTTGGCATCATTAACACTTTTATTGTTCGAATAGCGCAGATTTTGTGAGACTCCTGCAAGCCAGACACCCCTGTGACCTGTCTATGGGTCCTTCCCAGTCTGCCTGCCCATCAACAATCGACAATTGACAATCCTACAGTCTGTCGTTCCGCTGGCTATTCAAATATTCAATTTTTCAATTTTTCCTCATCGTTGACGTTCGATCAATGCCTTCGGTGTGTGTGTGCATTCATGATCCTTGGATCCTCAAATGCTGGCGAAATGTGGCTTTTAGTTTTGCTCGATTTTGCGAATTTCCTGGAAACGCTGGAAAATGCTATTAACTAAGTCAACAAAGGATGCATTGAAATGCCCAAGCGATAAATGCGTTTCATCATCAGGGTTGCAAGATCAATTGACAGATCTCCGACTGTACGAAAGATCCCTATGAGATGAGTTGGTTTGACAAAATTCGCGAAAGCAAAAAACCTTATGTGGAATGAGGAATCCGTCAATGAGAGACCTAAACTAGGTATCAAACTAGTTAGGCCACCTGAAAACTTGGAAACAAATTGTAACTTCTACTTTTGATATCTGAATGCGAATTAATGAGTTTTTCACCCGACGCGCAGTGCACCGAAAGGCAGTTCAATAAGACACTAAAAATATTTCAAATGGAAAAGCTCTGCATATGCCCAACGAGGATATACCCCACTCGCCTAGGATAACAGAAAGCAAACACAGAGGAGCGCACCTTTTAATTTCCCGTCTTTGTAAAATCAATAAAAAATTTCCTCGAATCGGTTTTCTAACCTCGAAAACGTATGATGATATAGTTTGAAAAAAGAAATTTCTGCCGAGTTGCCTTTGATACTTGATAAGTTCGATGGTTCGTGTTAAATTTCCAATCGCATTGCAATCGGAGAAAAATGTGTCCTAATACGTCTGCTCGCAGCTTCAAGTTAAACCAAACTGCCTTAGTATTTTCCCGTGCATTGTCGGGCTGGCAATGAAGCAAGCAAAGTGCAGTCAGCCTGACCCTTAACACAGAGCAAGGATCATCAAAAAAGGCAATGAATATGGAACTTGTCGAAGAACTAACTGACAAAGCACGGCAAAGTACTGAGACGATTTGTCAACCCTTTGAGTTGCGTGCAAAGGTCTTGGGACACACTTTTCTTCGAATGCCACAACAATTTGGTGGAAAATGAAGCTCCGAACCTACAAACCTAACAAGTCCAATTGGTGCTGAAGAAACTTTCCACAGTAGCTTAAAAATTCGATTTAAACTGAATGTTTTGACCAGAAATTAACGAAGAATGAGGAGAGCAAAAATCACAAAAATTAAAGCATTTTAAATGCCTTTTGTAGCTTTGGAAGTTTGAAGGTGATCTGTTATCATGATCTTTCGAAATATCAGTGATAGAGCCTAGAAAACCGAATTAGGATAAACTAAGCCTGGAGTATGCCAAGGATCCATCTAAGGAAATACATATCTAGAGAATTTTTTTTTTTTAATTTAATTTTAATTTGTTTTATTGAATAAGAAATTTTGATAATATAAAATAAAAATTGTAAATCAAAACTGAGAGATTTTTATTGTGATTTGATGACTTTTCTTTTTCTCTAGCCAGGTTGCCATGAATTTTTTTTTTTTTTATTTAAGGTTTTTCAGTGATGATGATCGGTTTGGTGTGTTAATTGGGTGCAAGCGAGACGGCACTAGACATGTCCTGGGCGCTCGATTTTTTCCAGTGAAACGAAACTTGAAATGCAAAAATGAATGTTGAATGTTAATTGAAACAAGTTTTCCAGGACCTGCATCCTGCACCCTGCTGGACCTTGGGTCTATGGCTTTGGGGTCGCTGCATGTGTTGGCTGGCTGACTGGTTGGCTGGTTGTTCCTGTTTCGCTTGCTGCAGCCATTTTCGTAGTTAATATTTTAATTAAATGCAGGCGCAGGACTCTCTGCTGCTGGCTCCTTTCAAAATAAAAGAAAAAAAACAAAAAGAGACAGAAAAAAAAACAAAAACTCGACAAACTGCTCGGATCTGGCGCGTGGCAGGTGTATTTACGCGACCAAACCCAGGGGCACTGCCATGGCACGGACTTAGACAGCCGCCACGTCCACGTCCACGTTCCCGTCTTCCTGTCTTCCACTATCTCTTCCTCTCCACCTCTTCACCGCTCTGCCTCTCTGTGTTTCTCTGGGGCTGCAGCTGAAAATGAAAGACCTTTTGCTAGGGGTTGATGTGACTGAGATGGATTTTTTCGTTTTCTCTCCTTGGGAGGGATTCGGGGGAGCCGTCGTCGCTCATTGAACTTTGCTGAGAGCCAAAGTTCAGCTCTCACCCTTGTCATGATTGCTGTTCATGTGGCAGATCAAACGGCGGCTTTCTGATTCCAAAGAAGCTTTCTACCCTGGATGGTAAAAGTGTTTTGACTTTGCCAGGCAGTTGGTAACCTTAAAAGCGAAATACCAAGGGAAAGGAGATGTCTACAGAGATCATTTGCAAGATCAGCAACTCAAAGGGTATTCGGTTGACTTGACTGTGCTTAAATCTGCTCAAAAGAAAACTTTTTTTTATAGACAGAGGACTGTGTGTGTATTGCCCAGTAGCCGGGTCCGCAGCCCCATTTAGCTGGACTGCAGGCAGAGCAACGTAGGATGATCTACAGCTGATAACTGTCATTACCCACTGAGCAGTAGGTTTCGTTGTTGTTTTTGTTGTTGTTGCTGGTGCTGCTGTGGCTGTTTGCTTTTTGCTTTCTGCGGTTGATCTTGACGAGGCGCAGCAGACACACAGCCAGAGAGAGAGAGAGAGAGAGAGAGAGAAGGAGAGAGAGGAGACAGAGAGAAGAGAAAAACAATGGAGGCGAAACAACAGCAAACATCAACACTGAGATACAAACGGCAGTAGCACGCACCATTAGATGCGGTCAATGTGAAAACATCTGCTCTTCCCTGTATTTCTTGAGGTCAACAGCAACAGGCTATACCAACAACAACAGCAGCAACAACAACGAGGCTCTGCATTCAGGATCAGGGTCAGGGGCAGGGTCAGGGCTAGGGACAGGGCTAGGGACAGGGACTGGCGTGCGCCATTTTTTTTCTGTGAAATGAAAAGTGTTGCGAAGCGTGGAATTGGAAAACTGACATCGAGCTCCACGCATCGGTCGTTGAATTCCAATGCAAATGAAGCCATAAGCCATTGCCATTGCCATTGTGGAGCATATTTACGATTTATACAGACCAGACCATCCCCTCATCTCATCCCCCCAGCCATCCCAGGCCCAGCCCAGCCAGACACCATGAGCTGAGCTGCGATGAGCTGCGGTGACTTGACTTGCATACTCCAGCTCATTAAATTTTAATCAATTTTTGTTCTTTTTCTTTCCCCCATTTTTTCCCATTTGTTTTCGTTGTTTCGTTGTTGAAGCCGTAAATCGCAGTTTAGTTCGGGATTAGCGCATATAACCGTTTAATTTTAAAAACACATAAAATTTTGTAACAATGTCGTTTGGCCGCAGACTAGAAGAGTCGCCGCAAATTGGTGAGGAGTCTCCTCTCCGTTGCCCGTTGCGAACTCGATTCAATCGACGACGTCCAAAGATCTCCTCCCCGCATCAGTGGAAACTGGTTTTCTCTGTCCTTTGTTATACCCTTCAACAGAAACAGTTCGAATCGGTCTAAAGATTTGTCTCGTCTCTGGTCTCTGGTCAATTGTAGATTGTGAATTTAGAAGGTTTAGTGCAGAAGTCACTTCAATCCGTCAGTCTCAATTGAAAGCTTCTGTTGCGTTCTAATTCCTCTAGATATCTAACGATCTTGTAGCTTGGCTTTCTGTCTTTTTCTAAACGATCCTCCTAGCCTTCGGGTTGTATGTTGTGCGACTCTGCCTAAAGGGCAGTGTATGCCTTAAGGCCTGGACCTTGCACTAGTGGCTCCTTGACGACCTGTTAGACTCGGAAAAGAAACCTTCTTAAAGCTAACGTTAGGCAAAGAGCCAACGAGCAGATTCCAACATACGTATAGAGAAGAGTAACCCAGCTTCAGTGTGATGGAAAACAGATTTTTTTTCTTGACTTAGTTTTGGTTTTTATGTCCACTGGATCGGCAGCCGTTTATTGATTTTTAATGAATCGAACGGCATGTGACTTTTGATGTGAAATGTGGAAATGTGATCAAGTGGTTCAGACAGAACAGTGTCTGTCTGGCTGCCAGGCTGTCGCCTGGACTCCTACATGGGCCTACCGAGCAGCATTAACCATGTAGATCACATGAACAGGACAACCCACACTTCCTGTCTGGGCCAGAGATACGCCAACAAATCATCAATCAGCCAGCCCTCCTCGAGGGCGGCCTACAGGAGCAGCGGTGTTAACTAATTCCTGTCTAATCCTGCAGTCAAACAGAGAGAAAGACAGATAGAGGAAGATAGAGTATCTGTGGCCACACGAGGCACAGGCTCTTAGGAGAGCCAGCCGACCAGAGCCAGCCTATTAGTGGCAATTTTAAGCTGATTTACGCAGCAGCATGTTCCAATTAAAGTTCTCGAAAGTGGCAAGTGAGCCTCTTAAAAACTCATTAATCACCCGCCTAACTATGTGCCCTGTCGCGCAGTGCCTGCCACAGACCCAAGATCGATTTCAAAAATTGCAAAAAAAAAGAGAAAAAAAAACGGAAAAAAGAGCAACAAAAAGGTGCGAACCAATTTGCACCTTTGGACGTTGCAAAACCCTGGTTAGGGCAGCCGCCTGTAAATGAGAATGAAACGATGTCCGAGGTGCGATGTCCTCTGTCCGGCTGTGTCCTATGTCCGACTCTGATTAACAGCCAGATCCTGCTGGCCAGGCCTTGTTGAAGCTAATTTCTATGAATTCAACGCCTACCAAACTGGAAATTGCCTGTGTCCAAGGCTACAAGCCAGAGGTCCTGGCAAGCTGTACCTCGCTGGTGATCAGGCCGAATGGCGCCAGCTAAATCGGTTTTTGTTTTTCCATTCATCTGGTTTCCTGTTTTCCACACTCAACTGCTGATCTCCACAAGGAAAAAAGCTTTTCCTCTCCTCTCACATGGAAGATCTCGGCTCTGGAGAGTCTCTTAGTTGGGCAGTTGCTGTCACCGCCTGCCGCTGCCCCCATCGAGTGGCCCAATTAAGCCATTAAGCTGTAGACATGAACCAATTTAGGTGCGTCCAAATTATTCAGCGACCACACATTATAAATTTTAAGGCAACATCCAAAGGACACAGCTACAAGAGACAAAAAAAAAAAAAAAGAAGAGGAAAAATAAAAACCAAGAGCAGCTTTTGTCACAAAACGTCAAAGGACTGGTGATTTACTTTACTGTCCACGTCTCGGCCAAGACAATGTGGCGGCAAAAAACAAACTTTGTCTGGCGGCCCTTGATGATGGCTGCGCTCTGTGGCTCTGTGGATGCGGTGACGTTCGCTTGTCTGGGTGTCTGGTGCGTTTGATTGCTGGGAAATTAAAACGTTACGCTCGTTGACGCAATGGCCAAAACGAAGTTGACATGGCGATGCTGTTTTAATGGGATTGCAAGGGCTCGACGCTGATCCCGGGGCCCATCAATCAACTCTTGCGCTCGTCATCTCCCTCGCTCCCCCCTCCAGAGCTGCAACTCAGCTAGGGCAGAAAGTTAGTTGGTTTTTTTGTTTTTGGCTGTTTTTGCTAATAAAATGGCATAAAATATATGCAAAGCATTACTCAGCAGCCCCCACGACTCGGATCGGGCTGTGCGATTGGCATTGGGAGCAGAAACCACTGCGGCGGACATGCGATTCGCCTGCCACAGGGCCCGCGGCTTGTTTTCGTTTTGTAATATAAAACTTTACACACCTTCCCCCCTGCTTAAGCCACTTAAAATCCGCTGTGGCTTTTTGCATCCTCCGTTCGCTCCCCCACTGCTAAACGAAACTGTTTTTGGTTTTTTTTTTTTTTTTTTTTTTTTTTTTGATTAGGTGTTCATAGGGCAGAGCAGCTCCCTCCTGCTCTGGATCGCTGGATCGTGGCCATTGAATTGAGCCAATAGCACGATCAAGTAGGGTGTCTGTCTGGTGATATACGAGTATCGGGCATCAGGTAAATGGAGTTCCTGCATATATAATTAATGCCTTTGTTGCCATTTTGCCAAACAGCATTGGCAGACGCATCAAGTGGCCGCGACTTTGCCTCGTTGCAAGCTCCCTCTGCCTGCATTTGCCACCAGGGGCAGCCGAAGAGGGGCTGTCCAAGGAGGCGGCTAGTGAATAGACATAAAGTCTTGTAAATGATTTTTACAAAATTTTGGGTAATTCAAAACTGAATTAATGGTTGGCACGACTTCGCTTGCCCGGTACCTCCGCTCTGGTCGGCTGATTTAGCAAGCTCAAGGTGCCCACAACCTGGACTGATCAGATCCTCATTAAGCTTATTTGTCTCCTTTGGTCTAAATTCTATTTTTTAATACCCTCTATTTGCAGCAATGCCTACTAATGGATCACGCGGAAAAGCAGAAGAGAAGACCCCCAAGGATACCTTTCATGTGTTCATTGATCAGGACAACCAAAATTCTCAAAGCTTTAGGTATCTCGGAGACTAAAAGAGCTGCAAATAAATTTTCCAAAAGATTTGTATTTCTTGTGCTCATTTTAATATTTTTTCCCAATTCTCTTTTCTGAACACACTGTCTAACAGCTATTTAATCTCTCTTTGTTATTAGGTGAGCGGATCAATAGCCAGCAATGGACAAACCTGAGGACAAACCTAAATATCTTTAAATTAATTTATTTATTTTTAGTTATTTAGTTTATAGATTTTACATAATTAATATTAAGCCTTTGAGTAGAGTCTACAGAGTTTGCTATTATTTTTAATTTATTATTTTATTTTAATATGAATAATATTCTACTTTAGGTGGCTTAATTATTTTGTAAATTTTGTTAAATTAGATTTAGAGCGCTTGTTGTTATATTTTGTTTTATTTTTCCTTTTTAATTTAAGTAATTTATATATCATATTATATATATATATATATCAATTTATATATTAAATATTTATTTATTTTAATTATTTATTTATTTAAAATTATATTTAATTAATATTTTTATTTTAAATCAAATATTTTAATTTGTATTATATTTTATTTTTAATTAAGGTTTTACAGAGTCGATAGCATTTGCTAACGTTTTTAATAATTTTTTTTATTTTTAGTTTGAAAAACATTTTTTTTTTTATTATTTCAATTGGAATAAGTTTTTTCTCATTTATAAATTGGTTTTTTTTTATTTAATGTGGCTTATTTAAGTAAGTTTTATTAATATAGATTTAGCTTTTAAACAGAATCGTTAGCGTTTTTGCTAGTAATTTTGGTTTTATTTTTCTTATTTAATTTAAGAAACTTACATTTAATATTAATACTAAAATTTTTTTTATTATATTTAATTTATATATTTAATTCTATTTAAATTTATTATTTTATTTTCATTTTTCGTTAGGACTTAAATAATCGATAGCGTTTAATAACATTTTTAAATTATTGTTATATTTTTAGTTTGTGCCCCAAATTAATTGTTTCTTTAATTTATAATCCATTTTTAACTAAAATCCCTTTATTTTTACATTTTAATTTTTTTTATTATAAGAATTTTCTCTATTGTTAACTCTCGATTATGTTACTCTTGGGGTTACAGTACATAAAGACTGCAAAATTACTGCTACTGCCTGGACATCTAATATTTATTAGTACGAACTCTCTATACACTTACCAGCAAGCATACGAAGTACTTAATACAGGATATGCTAAGCAACTGAACTGAATTCCTGAAAATGTTCAGACTCAGAACTAGTGAGTAAGTGAAACTTCCTCACTAAGCTGGGAATTCCTGTGTAATACTAACTAGTTCACCTAACGTGTATTTTTCCTCGCTTATTACCGGAAAGATGTTTAATTAAAAAACTTTTTTAAGTGACTAACTTAACTGTTAAATTTACCCAACAAAAAATTTTACGGAAAAATAGTTAATTACTATTTAAATATTTATTTTTAACCAAAGTTTTCCTTTGTAGATTAGCGAATCTCTTATTGAGAAAAATACAATGTGCTTGGAACAGAAGATCGCAGGTCTAAGACCCCGATGGTTCATTTTCCATTAAGAACCAAAGGAACTACAATGCAAAACGTTTTTTGACGACACGAGGACGGCAGCAGACCAATTCCATAGGCTGTAAAAAATTCTTTGCTTTGGCAACCTTCGGATTATTTGTGCTCTTCATCTGCAGATTGTCATCACTGCCGCAGACCTGGAGGCTTTGTTACCTCTGGGGTCTGGAGGATGCACTGAATGGAGGTTGGAGGATTGTTTGTATTAAGAAACCCGCGCGGACCTTGCATCGCCTAATGCAATAACAAATATTTATACTTTTTGCGATAAATGATTGCGTTGGTTAATAAAGTGATTTGTTATTTCACATTCGTGTTCATAATTCATATGCTTAAATTGGATTAAGCCGTTGCCATTGCCAATGCCAATGCCAGTGCCATCGTCTCCATCTGCGTCGCCTTCGCGTCACGCATGCCTCGTTCTTCGCATCTGGGCTGTGGAGGCGTTGGTGTTGAGAGCTGTGAATGGGATGGGATGGGTATGGGGATGCGATTGGATTGGATTGGTTGTGCGTCTTCAATACTCTTCCACACTGCCGCAGGGCTTAACACGCTTTTTGTGTAAAGATCTCAACAGAGACAGGGAGAGAGCGAAAGAAAAAAAAAAGAATTTTATTAAAGCAAAAACTCAAATGCATTTTACTTCCTCATTTGCATGGGCTGTGCCTGCCCCCATCTGAGCTGGCCGGGTTACCCTAGTTAATCTGCAGACGATAGGCGGAGAGACTAATGACAACACCCACAGCAGAAGAGCGTTCTGGTCAAGCATTTAAGTGCTATCCAAATGGAAGACAAGACCAACCTCAGTTGGGAATCATTTGCGAGCAAAATCATTTATTTCAAAATTATTGCCACATCGATCACTGACCGACCGGATCACATTACGACAGCCCAGCAGCAGCAGCAGCAGCAGCGGCAGCATCAGCTCTCCTACCTTCTGCGTGTCATTTCATTATTATTATGGAAGTCTCTTCCTGATCTGCTCTGGCTCTGCTCAGGGGAGCAGCCAACAGCCACCTCAACCGGATACACTGCACACAGTCAGACAGAGGGACAGACAGACAGAGGGACAGACAGACAGAGGGAATGCTCTACATTTATTTATGGATCCGCTCGATGGATGTTGGGCTGGCTGTCTGGCTAGCTGGTAGAAACCTGAAGCTGAGTGCAGCCAGCCAGAATACAGCAAAATCAATTGTAAGTTTTGATTTTGATGAATTGTTTTCAGATCGCACAGTTTTTGATAAGAGTGGCAGCCTCAGTGTGCAGTCTGCAGTCTGCAGTCTGCAGTTCGCTGTCATTAGAAGACCCAACTGGGCTGGTCGCTGGACTCTACATTTGAAGGCAAAGTGATTGCAATTAGGCAGCATTTTTCAGACGCGACACGACACGACACGACACGGCCTGGCCAGGACCAGGACCTGCAAACACTCTGGGGCGATAAGCATAGACATTATAGGCAATTTGTTGTAATTGAAAATTAAAGTGTCAGCCTGTGGCATTCATTAAAGCCCCGCAAGAAGCCCAGCTCAGCTAAGCTCAGCTCACCCGATGCTGGTCAGAGACACCAGGTCTCTGGTCTGTGGTCTGTGGTCCAGAGCTCTGTCGGGGCAGCATTAAGTTTTGTCGTCGCTTGGGTCCAACATGATCGGCAAGGCGATAAGACGACGACGCCTTGTAAAGCGCGCCTGGAGAGATCCTGGGCTTACATTAAGCTGATATTGCGATATGCAAATTACCAGTATCTGGCGAATTTATTTTGGCCAAAACCTGCCTCGATCGGCCGTTTAAATTAGCGTTAGCAAACGTCCGTCTGGCAATGGCCATGGCTCTGGTTTAACTGCAAGATTATCGATCGTTGATCAATGGATGCATCAATGTCGTCGTCGTCGTCGTTGTCGTTGTTGTTGTTGCCGTTGTTGTCGTCGTCTGCTCTGTGTTGTATTTGTATTTAAAATTTACAACTTTCTTGGCTGTGTTTTTTTTGTTTTTTTTTTTTTTTTTGTTCGTTTAATAATGTTTTGATGAATTTTATATGCATCGCTTGTCGTCGCTGATCATGTCTTTGATCATGGCTTTCGGCGCTTCGATGCGATGCGATGCGATGCAAAGCGTTGTGATGTGATGTGAGTCTCCTTGGTCTTTTGTATTTATCAGGGTATCTGCTTGTATGTGAGTAGCTCTGTCTGTATATACGATACAAGATATATAGGCTTCATTAGTTGGCACGATTTGGCCATTAAGTAACATAGACTTGAGGGATACCAGCGAGTTACCTTCCATCGGTCAACCTCATAGCCTCTGCCATTTGCCAGAATTTGAAACGTTTTAATTGCATAGGGTTGACTGTCGTGTTGGGCATCTGACTGCACTAATTTAGAAATCACTGAAAGGGTAGCACCGACGATCAGTTAAGCGGGGATCGATAAATCGATTATTCGAGCAGCGGCAACCGTTTAATTGATTAAGACTACGACTGTGATCTGAGCTTTTGTCTTGCCCTGTTGTATTGTTGTTGGTTGCTGTACGGTGTACGGCGCTGTGTTGTTAATAAAGAACAAGATATATTACAACACGACAGTGTCCAGGGAGCTCACCTGTGTCTGCCAGCTAGATGCCCGGGTGGTGGATCCACTCTGGTGGCCACTTGGTTAGCAAGTTAATTTCAATCGCTCTGGCTGGCTGGTGAAACAATGGGGCCAATTCTGGCACACCAACGTCGCAGCAATAATAAAATTTAAGGATCTCCGATCGCTGCCCAGAGATCCCGATCCTCGATACTTGATTCCCGATTCCCAATCCTTGCTCGGTCCAATTATTATGTGCGTTGTTGCAATAAATTCGTTTATCGCCGCTGCCACAGCCGGCCGCAATCATTTAAAGGCGATCAGATCAGAGTTTCGGTCAAGTTGTTGTTGTTGCTGTTGCTGTTGCCGCAGTTATTGTTGTCGCTGCGAGGATTGTGAGGACTGCCAGCCCAGAGAGGCTCTTGGTTAAGCAGGCTTAGTCCGGGCAGCGTTTTGTTATTTGGGCATTACAAATTGATTGAGTTATGTAATTGCACAGCCGTCCGTTTTACATGACTGCGCTTAACATTTTAATTAAAAACACAAAACTTTAAGGCAGAAAACAAAGCCACAAAAAAATCAGCAAAAAACCAAAAAGCCGAAAAAAAAAAATCAGCATAAGAGATGGAAACGGAAGCAGCCCGGTGCTGTCACAACAGCCTTTTGGCAGCGGCAAGGAGAGCGATCAATGCCGTTTTGACTGCTTATTCAGAGTCATGTGGTTGTCAATATGCAAGAGGAGAATGGAAGCGGCCCGATGGGGCAGCAGGCAGGCGGTGGGAAGCACATCATAAATCACCCAACGAGAGACCAATGATTGAGACAGGAGACAGCAGACACACCAGACGGAAGAGACACTGAACACTGAGCACTGAACACAGTGAAGACTGCAGACTGGTGACTTGTGACTGGTGAGTGGAGAGGCAGACAGATGAGCTGAGATGAGGAGGTGGTGGTGGTGGTGGTGTGTGGAGCATTGGGCCTTGCGCACTTGTTGTAAATTTCGTCAGAAATGGCATGGAGACAAGCACAAGTGTTGCAGTTGCCACTGTGCTTCTGCTTTCGCTTCGGCTCCTGCTGCCCCTGCCGTTGCTTCTGCTCCAAGATGTCCGCACAATGCGTGCGCATAATTCAGGCTGCCAAAGACTGAAGGTAGCATGCAGCATGCAGCAAGCATCGGTAGCCTCAAGCTTGCCTTGTCCCTCTCTTATTCATTCATCCATTCATGCAGCATTCAGCACTCATTCATGCAACGACTTACAGTTGAAACTGTCTCCTAGCACCCCTCTGTCGCCGGCCGACTGTCTTTCTCTCTCCCTCGCCTGGCAGATCGCCCTGCCTCATTGATTCGCGAAGCACACACATTCCTTTTGCTTGCCACTTGTCAACACTTCATTTCGTTGTTGCCGCTGTTGTCGTTTTTATTCCTCCTACCGCTCCGTCTCTGCATCTCCATTGCCCAGTCGCAGTCGCAGTCCCAGTCCAGTCAACAGCTCCTTTGATAAGTCAATCATGTCAAGTGGCAAGCTCGAGTGTTGTAGTTCTTGTCCTTGCACCATCGTGGCTGTTATAGTTGCCCCGGCGTCGCATTGTATTATCTCTGCCAGGCAACAGCGAAAATTTGTGTATTCCGCCAGGAGCCTCCTTGCCACGAATTGCATCGTTGCATCAAGTGCCACGTTTTTTTGACTGTCTTCTGATGGCCCATCCGCATAGCTTATTGTTCGATAGTTTCTACTCTGATCCTTCCACACAGTCTAGCAACTTGAAAGCCCATTAAGCCCAGTGATTGACAAGTGAAAGAATAGGAATGGGAATCAAGGGTCTCTCAATCGTCGATCCTCAAGTGCGATTCGGTTTGGCAAAACAACAGAATTCAATGAAACACAATGCAGCACTTGCCGCAGCGATCAGGCGATGATCCAGCTGTCTGGCCAGCCTCTTATCACGGCCGAAGCTTATCACAAGGCCCAAACATATTTGACTTGAGGCATCCATGAGTTTCTCATAACACAATCAACTCCATCTCTCTTCATTTCTCTGTCTCTGTCTCTGTCTCAATCCAAGCTGCTCCACATATTTGACGCTGCTCATTAAAATGTAATTTAAGGCGCGAAATATCTGAGTCTTTGCGGTTTCATAAACCGTTGCAGCGATGTTATCAGCTCAGGGTAACCACAGGGTAACCACAGGGCAACCACAGGGCAACCCCAGGGCAACACCCCAGCTTAGGCGTAAAGCTTAAATGGTTTACTTGGCCTGGTGAATGCAACAATTTAATTAAAATGAAATTTTCGTATCACATTCGAGAGATGAGCAAGGACAGGGGACGGCAGACGGAAATGCGGTAATGAAGGCGAAGCATCTGGCTGATCGTGATTGTGACTGCCAGGGACGATGCACCGACTTGCCGCCAAAGCAGACGCCGCTGTCGCCACCGCCATTGCCATTGCCATTGCAGTTGCCGTTGCCGTTGCCATTGCCATTGCCATTGGCATTGCCATCTCCCTGACTATTGCTTTTCCCTGCTATTGCTGACGATGATCAATGATCAACGAGGCTGAGCTGGAGCAGCCGCATTGCTGCAGCGGATGATCTTGATCTTGCACCAGAGCAGCCATTGGCCAGGCTTTCGCATGTATGTAATGCGCCATGCATTACCTATATCTGACATTGTCATCGTGTCAGTTACTCGCATATTATTAATTGGCTGACCGCAGTCCCAGTCACAGTCGCCGTCCCTGCCCCGATCCCAGGCCCTGTTCCAGTTCCAGCTCCAGCTCCAAACCCAGTTTCCCAGTCAGGTTAGCTAGGATTTATGTGTTAATTTGTCTCGCCGCCAACTGTTGATTTATTCCCAAAGCCCAGGAATTGTAGAGACACAGTGTCCCCGCCTGAGTTCAGCAGAGCAATTGACAAACTTGCCACATGCAATGGGCACTGGGTACTTGGGAAGAGCAACATCGCCAATTTGTTGCATTGCCAACCCGGCGACATAATCATTTCTTTTGTGAGCCGCAATTTGTATTGTTCGCATAATTAAATTGACGCTTGACATTCCAAGACTCAGTCTGCAGGGCTGCCTGCCAGCCTGCCTGCCCAGTTGGCATTGACACGAGCAGCCGTGGCTGCCAGTGACTGCCACAGAGCTGCCTCAGCCTCCTAGTTTAATGTAATTAGCGACGATTAAACACTTGCCTACCTAGACCCACCTAGACTCAGTGTCCAAGGGGAACAAAGGCATTCTACCGCCCTGCCGGACTGTTTGGGGCTCTTTCGGCATGCTCCACTGCTAGCATTGAGGAATTTGTCAAGCCACAAGGACACATAGCCAGATCCGCCACGGTCAGGGCAATTAGGCGCCCCGACAACCGCCAAACGATACGGGATGCCTCAGTCGAGTCGACTCCATAAATCGATGAATTGGCCATGCCAATGTCAACTGTTGTCTGTTGGTCTGTTGGACTGTTGATTTGCGTGTAATTGATGCGGCAAACGCCAGGAATCCCTCACCCTTCCTCCATTTCTCTTCCCCTCGACCGCCAACTGTTGCCTTAAATACTCAATTACGATTGAATTGATTTTAATGAAAGTTATCAATTTGTAATGTTGAAATTGGCCAGCAAAGCGTCCCAGGCGAAATATTAATCAAGAGCAGCAACGCTATCATCATCAACATTGTGATTGTGATCATCATCATCAGCCCTACAGAAGCAGAGCAAGGTCGTCCAGCAACTATAATAATAACTGGCTCTGTCTCAGGCTCTGTCTCAGGCTCTGTCTCTGGCTCTGGCTGACACTGTTACAGCAACTCAAGTGCAACCTGTTGCCGGCTCTGAACTGGCAACCTAAATGCTCGCATCCCCTTCTGGTAGTTAAGCGAACTGCTAAAAACAATTTAAATTCAAAGTTAAGCGGCAGTCTAGAGAGTCTGTCAACAAAGCCAATGACACGCGACGCATCACTCCAGACCCAGAAGAGAAGGAAGGTCAGAGATCAGAGCAGAGAATGACATTAGACGATCACAAAGCATCTAATGCTGTAGAAGAAAGCTTCACCTGTGGATATGTCCAGTCTAGGATATCCTTAGCGATCCTTAGGACATCAAAAGTCAACAGTAGATTACTCAAGATCATCCAACACACATCGCTGATCTGCTTGCAACATTCTGATGGCGTTTGTGTGGTAAACACGCCAAGTGGCTTGCGTCACTACTGTGTGTCCTGGCTGCTTGCTGCTCCTTGTGCTTGTGGCTAGTCAAAGGCATTTCCAATCAAAACACCAAATGTCAATTGAAAGCTGTGCAAACAGCGCCAAACGTTCCGTGGCTCGCGTGAACACTGCCAAGCCAAGGACATGCAAACAAATAGACAAATATTTGTAAGGAAGCGCAACACTCACGAACACACGAGCACACACACACACAGGGGTAAGAGTCATAGAAGTTGGGGGGGCCCAAGAAACTAATAGACACAAAGACAAGCTGCAAAATGTGAAGAGTTCTTGCCACGGTGTGTTGCATTGGCAGGGACAGGAAGACGGGCAAATGTGCAAGCGCAAACGCGCAGGCAAACGCGCGTGCGCCGCCTGCCTTCGGTCTTCTAAGTGATAAGAACGCGCCCAAACACACACACAGGCACACACGAACACACATGAAAGATATTAGTTTACAGCACCAAGAGCAGCACCACGAATACCATAGCCAACAGTAAAGAGACCTGTTGGCTGTCTGTCTGGCTGGTTGGCTGGCTGTCATTGGCAATAGTATCAGCTGCTGTCTGGTTTCCTAGATCCATAAAAGGGCTGCCGGGCTGCCTGGCTGCCAGGCTGCATCTGCCGCAGCACGTCCTGAAACTTGGAACCACTCAGCACTCGCCACACCTCACACAAGCAAATACGAAACCCAAATGTTTCAGCCGCCTCTGTTAACCCTAAAACCCCTTCAAAGGCACACACACCTTGCTTCTAAACATTGGAATTCGAGTGGCGCAAAGGAAACGACATCGGAATCGGAATCAGAAACGGCATCGGCATCAACATTGCAATCAAAAGGATATCAAAGGGGTTTTGTAGTTGACAGTCACGCCCACGACATGTGGACGACTTGTTTGCAGCTTGCAAACCCATGTGGCCCGGTAAACATCTCACAGCCCCTAGATAATCAATAAGGATTCCGCAATGTTAGAAGAAATCTCAGTCTGTGTAATGATGTTGGCAGGCAAATTATATCAACTACTGGTGGCGGTCAAGGGAGATTATATTTGTATTATGCAAATTTCCTTGGAGATTGCCGACACAGAGATTAGAGTAGGCAACACCAGATGGAAATCCTGGTAGTGCGGTGGGCTAAGTCGCAGCTAAATGCGGCTTAGGAGCCTGCTTAGGCGTAAGACTTGACCGTCCGTCCTGTCCGCATGCCCTGGGGGCCCATTGTTTGTCGGTGAAAATTCAAAAAAAAAAAATACAAAAACAAGAAAAAACCGCTTCCAGTGAAATGAGAAACAAAACTCGCCGACTAAGGAATATGAAAAACAAAAAAAAAAAAAAAAACCAGAGAAAAAACAAAGGAATTGCTGTGGCTGTGGCTAGTTGCCTAGCTGCTGGTCAATAAGATGGCGGGCAGGATACTGGCCAGGATATGTTTTACATTTGTTTACAGGCCAAACAAGGAAACCAAGGAATCAGATCGTGTGTGTAACCTGAGCTCACAGACACACAGAGGTGATAAAAATCTAGCTCAGCTAAAAGTCAGTCAGCCTCAAGCCCTCTTGGCCGCTGCCACTGCCGCTGCCGCTGACTCTGATTGCGATTATGTTTGTGACTTTGAGTCCGGCTTGGTGTTTTCAATTTTGTTGTTGTTTTCGATTTGGCCAAGACGCCCGCAGTTAGCATTAGCCGTGGGGGGACACACTGGGCTGGCTGCCAAAATAATTAAGTCGTTTGCGCGCCAATTAAATAATTCTACAAGCCGGGCAAAGAGTTCTTGCCAGCCAGCCTATAACCATTGGCACTGACGATGACGATGATGGTGAGGCCGACTCTGTGGCTCTGCAAAGGTTGAAGGCTCGCAATTTGTTTAATTGCGTTTTGGCTGCGAGCGACAGTTTAACATACGATGCAATGGCAATGAAGACGCCTCTGCAACCTCAACCTCAACCTAAACCGCAACCTCAAGCTTAAGCTGTGGCTGAAGCTAAAGCTAAAGCTGAAGCTTAACCGCCAGTTCCAGTTCCAGTTGCAGACGCAGCGTGAGAAAAATGCAAACTTCTGTCAGACAAACCAACGTTCATCATGCCAATGGAATATGGCAACTGCACAGTGGGTCTAAGCAAGCAAGCCAAGTAAATTTCCCATACCAAAAACCATTTCAAATTTCTATTTAGTTAATCGAGCTGCTGAGTTGTTGGGAAAACTTCTTTCTTTGCTTGTCTGGTGAATGGATATTTAGGGGCTCGAGGCCACTGTACTGGTGGAGCTTTTTTGGTGGTGATGGCTTTCACTGCCGTTGGCTTAGAGCGGCCCAGGCTGCCCGTGGTCTGTCGGCTTTGACGTCTCGCTGGTAGACTGCGACTACTGTGTAACGCCCACTTTTTTGGGGCACACGCAACAGGAGCAGGAGTCGGAGCCAGAGCCAGAGCAGTGGCAGGAGCAATCGCAGTCGCATAATTACATTCGCAGTCGAATGAGAATTCCAGGAGCTGTCCAGTTGCCACAGTCACAGGCGTTTGTCCCAGGCGGCACCACACATCTGTGAGCCTGGGGCGTGAGCTGGACATCGGACATCGGACAGTGGAAAGTGGCAAATCGCAATCCCAATCCTCATTGCTGTGGTGGTGCGTGCCGAGTGGCAATTGTCACATTCCCATGTACTTGCGTGTTGTAGGTCAGTGTGTTTGTGTTTTTCTGTGCTGATGTGTGTGTGTCTTTCATCCTTTGTTTCATCCTGATGACCATTGGGCATTGTTCGTGACACTTGAAAACAAAAACCGCAGACAAAACGGCTCGTGGGCGTTGCAAACGTCGTCTTATGTCTTTCAGTTTGTCAAAGGCAATTAGGCTGCCGCTTGTCTCTCTGGTATTTTCATTGCGCAGAGGTGTCCAAGGCGGCTTAAATATGTTTTTCTGTGTGTCTGCCATGGCCGGGTTGGTCCAGTTAGGCAAAGCAATTGAGCCAATTTGGCTTTGTCAGGGAATTGTCAACATCTTTGTTTGCCCAGCTTTGCTTCCCTCTCTGACTTTGACTTTCGCACCCGCCTTTCTCTAAATAATCCTCTAACATTTCTCAGTGCCTTCTCTGTCTGCCGCATAGTTGAAGCAACCTGGTTGCCAAGTCTAGAATCCAATTCAGCGTGGAGATATGGAGATGGCAAGTCTCTGACTTTGTCAACTAGTTTGGCAAGTTCGTTGCCTGAGTCTTTTGTTTTGCTTGCAAATCCACTTCGTCAGCCTGCCGATGGTGATGGTGGTCTGGCATCAAATCAATCAATATGATGCGCTTTGATCCACTTGCATTAAAAACCACAACAACAACAACAACAACAACAGCAGCAGCAACATCAACGACGACAACAGCAGAATTCATATTTAACTAACAAAGTTGAAAAGATTCGATTTAACATAAATGTAATCATAAAGCAGACAGCCTGCTGCTCCTGCTCCTGACGCTACCGCTGCTGATGCTGCTGCTGATGCTGCTGCTGACAAAAACTTGTCAATTAAGTTGAACGGCCGCAAAACGAAAGCCTTAGCTGAGGCCGGCATCCTGCCCAAATCAATCCAGAAACAAGATTCAGTTGGCGGCTATATGTTAATGCAGCCGCCGTTGCCGTCGCCACAGTCGCTGCTGCCCTGCCGTGTAGTCAAATGGAGCTGCAGCTCTATGTGGCCACGATCATGATCATCTTCATCATCATTATCATCGTTATAAGCATCAACATTTTACCCGATCCTCTGTGTAGCCATCATCTCATCAGCGTTTCATCGTCAGGGCCACCACCCAGGTAGCCGCCGCATTTATTATTATTGCATTTTGGGCAAATTTTTGTTATTTTTTGTTGCTGTTGCTGCTGTTATTGAATCCCCGCTGCTTAGTTAAATGAGACATCAACAAAAAAATGAGAAAACAAATCCCATTTTCATATCAATTTCCATCCGCATTCTGAGATTTCGGTTCCCCTCTACTGCTGGTGGTGCAGCAGCCACTGCAAGCTACCGGTTAGCAGTTTAGTCGGTCATTTTTTTTTTTTTATTATTACTTTTTTTGGGGGGCGCACTTGCCACTTTGTTGTCGTTATTTTGTTATTGTTAATAATGATGTTAAGCTGTTGTTTTTGTATGTAATACACCAGAGCTTAAGCCATAGTCACAGGCACAGCCAGAGCCAGAGCCAGAGATGCGAATCCCAGACAGATATTCGAATCAATTTTGCGGATTTCGATTGGTCTGCTGCTCTTGCTTTCTCGCCCGCTCCCTCTGAACCTGGCTATTTCTCTCAGCCTCTATGCAAGAAGGCAGTCCGAGTAGTCTAGACATTGACGTTGCGCTTAATGTCATCATTACGCTGCTACCAAAAGACACCAGCGGCCTGCAAGCAGCAGCCAGCAGACAGCAAACAGCAACCAGCAGCCAACAGCCAACAGTCAACAGCCAGAGGCAAGAGACCACAGGCAAGTCAACGGAGTGCAGTTCCACGCACAGATTCAGCTCATCTTATGCTTTGGCCAAGCTGTTGTTGTCGTCTTGTATGTTGCTGGCGATGCTGCTCTTATATTGTTTATTTATGAATGTCATTCAATTTATTATATCATTGTGTATTTGACTTAAGAGGGAAATGAACGCATTTTGTTGCTGTTCCGACGCCTGAGACTGCTTGGTTGCCTGCCAGCCTGCCTGCCTGCCAGCCAGCCAGCCAGGCTGCCACTCTGCCAGTTTGCCAGGTTGGTTCCCGGGCAGCTCGAAAGGGCGCTGACCAGACCAACTGTCACTGTCCACATCCACCAGCCTTGGCCACTGTTGGTCTTTTGTAGGAGTCGTCAGCGTTGTCGTCATCGCGTTGCCTTTGGTTATCGTCTTGCAGCATTTGCATCATTGGCAAAGTATAAGCGAATCGTTCAATCGAATCGTCCAACCGAATGCCCTTATCACGGAAATGCATCTTTAAGCTTTGCATTCAGCTTTGTGCAATTAGTTGAGCTTAAAACTAGAACAAGATTTTGATGACTTTACTCAGCGACTAGAGGGATTTAATTTTTTTAAATATAAGTATTTTTCTACAAAATCTTTATTTATATTGAAATAACTATCTCTATGGAAATAGGAAATATATTAAAATATATTTACATTTTATTTATTTTATTAATTAAGAAAATATTTTACAGCTACTAGTTAAAGTTGTTGAATTAAAAATAATTTTATTTAATTTATTTCTTGCCTTTTGTAATAAACCAGAAAAATTTATATAAAATAAAAATTTTAAATAAAATTAGTTTTCTCATTTTACTTGTAAAAATAAAAAAATATTTATGAACTAGAATTTTACTCAAAAAAATTAAAATTAAGTATTTTATAATTATTTATATAAAATACAAGAAAAATAAATTACTAAGTAAAAATTAGAGAGCAACTATTTAAAAATTATTTCTTTAACTTGAATTAATAAAATAATACTTGTAAAATTTAGTTATAGATAAATTGAACGAAAATTAAATAATTTAATAGGATAGTCTATCTAAATTATTTTGTATATTTTATTTGGCTTATCAGTCTAAATGTAATCTGTGATTTTAAAAAAAAATATCATTGAATTTTTGAAAATTATAATTTACTACATATATAGATAGATATAAAATTTTTAATATAAATACATATATTGAATAAAAAATTATAATAAATAAATAATTTACGAAAATCAATAAAACTACTAAAAAAAGAAAATAAAAAGAACTCAAGTGTTAAAAAAAATTATAAAGAGGGAAAGATATCAATTAAATGTGAACTTACTTCTGAGCTATGCCTACTTACCATTTAGATTTTTTTATTAATTTATTTATCTTCACATAAAAACAGATCTATACATATGAAACCAAAATCCAGTAAAAAATTATCTACAAATTATTACAAGTGAAATTTAGTGATTTTAAGATTTTGTTCTGTTTAATTCTTATGCTTTCCAAGTTGAGTCAATTTTAAAATGTTTTTTTGACATTTTTGTTTTTACAATAAATATATTTACATACCACCAAGCTAAATAACTAAAATTTACCAAAGTTTTTATATTTGTTTCTAGAAAAATTCTTTTGAAAATCTTTAACAGTTTTCTTCAAGCAAAAAAACTTGTAAAGATAAAAGCAAATACAATTTGCATTTGCCTGGAGACATCTTCTTAACTTTCCTTCTTTATCCCACGCACTTGCTGGTCATACGTTATGCGATGGTGCGCTTAAGATGTCCAGTGGCTTGGTGTCATTGTGAAGCCATTTGTATGTACTGCATACTAATTTTTTAGCGTTTTTTGGATTAAACAAAAAACTAAACAGAAATTTTAACTCATATAATAATTAAATCATATAAATGGAAATTCTTTATAAAAATAAGAATAGAGTTGAATACCTTCTGGAAATAAAATTTTCTATTCAATAGCTGATCAAAGAGTTGCTCTTTAACGTATTGATTAGATATTAAAATATGTTGTTGTGCCACCAAGCGGATTTCTGTTTTAGAAACTATTTAAATATTTTTTATAATTTCGATTAACAATATTATTCAACTATAGTTCTTCAAGCCATCATCTAAGGCAACTACCATAATCCTAAAGAGTTTGACCAGCCAGAGCGATGGATAATAGTTAATAATAAAAGCCCATCAAATGAGCCAATTACTGCCATAGATAAGTTCCAATTTAAGTGTGTAAAGATCATTTATGTCTTAATATTTATCTGGTTTAGGGGGATTGAGCTTGGATTTGGGCTAGGGTTTGGGCAAAGCCTTGAGCTCGCCTTGAGATGACATAGAGCATCCAGTCTGCGCTAAGCCCACAACCAGTTATTTCTTCGCTGGCAACTCGCTCGTTTAGGCAATGTTCTTGATGGCAGACTCCGATTATTGTATATCATCATGTTGGTAATGTCTTTGGCTTGGCACAGCAAGTTGTCGGGTTGGCGAGTTGCCAGGTTGCCAGGCTGCCAGGTTGCCAGGTTGCTTATGAGTTGTGTGCGTGTCTACTTCCCTGAATCTTTCTCTGTCTCCGCGCCAGATAATTGGTGATTTTCATATCAATTTATGCATCCGCCTGGGTCTCAGTACCCCACAGAACTCTACCAGTCAGTTGCCAGGGCCGGGGGAATGCAATTCGACTTGGATCGGCTGTGGTTGCGATGCGGTTGTGATGCGGCTGATATGTTTTGTCAAAGGCGGCTCTGATAAATGTCGCTTAAGCGAGCGTTTAACGCACAGCGGGATGGCTGCTCCTTTGCCTTCTCCCGCCGTCCCGGGAGAGAGAAGATCTCTCGGAGCCTGAGACCTCGACCAAAACAATAATTAAATCATAAATACGGAGGCGTATTCCGCGAACTAAATCAATGTCAACACTTTGAATTTATTGCTCTATTTGAGGGAAAGTGTTTCATTTCATTTAAATCATAATAAAAATAGTCACACGCCCCCTGCATTCTCAGATTGTGGGCGCTGATAGCGAGGAGAAAACATTTGTAAACATTTTCCATAGACATAACGCCTGCTGTGACGGCTTCACCAGCACGTTTACGTTCACCAGCCACGTGAACTTTCTCCCAAGTGCCCTGCCACTGGCCCTGGCCCTGGCTCTGGCTAGATGGAAGGGGTGAGCTGAGCTGCACCGAGTCTCGCCGCGACATGGCTTCCAGGAAGGCCAGCGGCTAATTCGGCTTGTTAATGGCATTTATGTGCCGCTGGCCGTCTGACCGGTTGACCGACTACCCCTGGCTATATAATCAGCACAATTATATTGCATTTTTCCAATTCCAGTTCTAAGAGCTGTGCTGGCCTGGCCTGGCCTGGCCTCAGCTCTGCAGTGGCTTTGTAGAATGCCGCCATCGCGTTGCCTGGGCATATCGTTGTTATCCTGACTGCTTGACTGCAACCGCAAATGTGTTAACGAACCTACGCAATCGAAGTCCTTCAATTGCCAGGTCTATGACTCAGTTAGTCAGAACTGTGGCGTTAAATGTTCTCACACCTCGTTGACTTGCCAAATGCCAGTTGCACCGCAGCCCAACGATCCACATGATCATGGCCAAGGCACTCATACTGGTTGCCTCTGGTTACAAGTGCAAGTGCAAGTGCAACTGCTGCCTGGGTGGTGTGGCATGTTGCCAGAGGCCTGCAGCTTACAAGCTGGAAAGAGTTGTGACATTAATCCTGGACAGAGCCGATTACTGACAGCCGAGGCGGCTTTCGTCTGGGCGAGTGTTGGCTGCCCGCAAGCTGTTGACAGACAAGTTGCCAGAGGAAAGTCAACTGGTAGATGGTAATACGCTTAAGTTATATGATAAAAAACAGAAACAAGGACTAGGCTTGTTAAATACTGCTTCCTCCTCCCTTGTTTCTCATGCCTTTATTTGAGTCGGCTGCCTGGCAGCAGCCTAACTGGGCCAGACAAACTCGTTAGTCAGCTTTCTTCCAATAAAGTCATTATTTATCGTTATTATCCAATCGACTTTGTTCGTTGTTGTTTTTTTTTTTTTTGTTTGCTCCTTTAATTTGGAGTCCTTTGAGCAGGATGAGAGGACAATGCAGGCTTACATTGTGCTGCTCTTTATTATATAATCGCCTTTATGGGACTTTCTCTTTCATCTAATTTTTCTATTCAATTTCCTTCTATTTTTTGTTGTTAATTCTTATTGTCATAAATCGGTTTCTAATCGATGCGCTTGCATCCTAGCATCCTGGCATTACCATGTGCGCTCACTGATCTCATTAATACGCCTCATTTAACACCTTTTTGCGGCTGCCTTGGGCTCAGGTGCAGGCGGCAGACGGCACCTGTCTTTGATCCTGAACAAGTGTGAATTGTGAATGTCCTTGTTAGATCAGCCAGCTATTGTGCTCAGCTCCACGCCCCACACTTTCCACTCTCCACTAATGATCCTGGCTTTCTTCTCACGCCGCAACCTGTCCTCGGCTCTTCACGGTCCTATTAAAAGTCTATTAATTTTCCTGGCCAGGATCAGGATGTTGACTTAACTGAATCGCCAGTTAGTCGAACTGTTTACTCTACATCCTAACGGCAAGGCATTTCGCTAAGTAAATGATTATTTTCTTCCACAGCCTGCTGAGCCTCTCTCAGGCCTGTTTAGCTATTTCCCTTCCGGTTTCCAAGGACGCTAAGCCCAGCCAACCTGCATAAGGATGGAGGATCATTTCATATTGATTGCCATTGGCAACCGAATTCGGATTATGGAAAAAGGCAAAACGGATTCTCGATCGATGCCGCCGGGTGTTTGCCTGCTGCTGTGATTGACTTGACATTGATTTCTACGCCCCTGGCAGCTCCGCCGCTCATCAACATAATAATCAATGGAATCAATGCCTGACTGAAGCTGAAACCCTTTTGGCACTTCCTAGCCTGCCTCCCTCAAGGCATTTCGGTTGGTTGTTTTCGCCAGAGGCCTCGTCTCCCTCTCATTCTTTGTGTTTCAATTTTCACACCAGGATCCAACACACACAGGTGCCTAGCATAGAGCCATTAACGCAGGACGCGTTTCGTGGAAATTCTCAAAGGCAAAATCAATTCGGATGCCGATGCCATCGATGCCTTCGATGCTTCGATTTGCTTAATTGAATTTTGTATGCAGCAAAAGGTGCGCTGATCGGCCACAGAGGCAACTGGCAGGGCCACGGCAACGGCACCGGCTGGATATTTAATAGATTCACACGCACGACATCGTAAAGAGCAACCAACGCACACGAACGACAGATGAAATAAAAACAGCAGAAAGGAAAAAAAAAACATTTAATATTGGGATATGCAGAGAGAGGGGCAGACCGAACCGGAAGGTTGCGTTAAACAAACTGCAAAGGTGAGGTTTTGGCATAACGGCGTTTAGCAGACTCAGCCTGGCGAAGACAAGCGGTCTCAGGTAGACTGTTAGTCACTGATTAAACAGAGCAGCTATTGACTGACTTGGCAATGCTGGAAAATACGAAGGCGGCACTGGCATAACAAAATTTTCATTTAATAATTTCCATAAAGTGTGCTTAATACATTTAATTTAATAATTTTACATTTCTTATTTTATTTTTTATTTAAATTAGTTATTTATACTATATTTTGCTCTATTTTACTTTATTTCTTTTTAATTCCAACCAAGTCTGTTTGTAACTCAATATATTTTGTGCAACGTATTTCCAATTTGCAATTATTTTTTAAGCAATTTTTTTATTTATTTTATTTGATATTTTTTAATATTCAACACAGGTAACTTTTAGTTCAATTGGTAGTCCAGCATTCTTCTATTTTAGATTTTATTTGCTTTATATTTTTCTTATCCAACGTTTTTCCGAATTTTTTAGTTTTTTTTTAATAATTTATTCTACTTTTATTATTTAATGTATTTTATTTATTGATTATTGATATTCAGTTTAACGTGTTTCTAATATTTCCTTTATTTTATTTATTTTTACTTAATTCTTGAATGCATCTTAATTATTTCCAGGTTTTTCCAATTCTCATTATATTTTTTATTTATTTACCCTATATTTATATTTTATTAGTTTATTTATTATTGCTAACAATTTTTATCGATTATTTATTTTAATATATTTTTAATTTTATTTATTAATGCTATTTATTTAGTTTATGTATAGTATTTAGTTTTTTGTTTTCTTTAACAAGTTTGCCTTTTGAGCTATAGTTTCAGATTTTTACAATTATTATTTTATTATTTATATTTCGCTTATATTATTTATTTATTTTATTTTGTTAGTTTCGTCTTATCGCAATATAATCAGTTTAATGTTTTACTTTTTATATTATATATTGTTTAACCAAACGGATTTCTGAATTTTTATTTACTTTTCATTAATTTATTCTCTTTAAATATTTTATGAATTTTATTTATGTATTTTTGTAATTATTAATTTAATTTTTATTTTTATTTCCAGGTCCAGGCTTGCATATTTTTGTTTATTTACTTTATTTATTCATTTATTTATACATTTTTTGATTATGTGTATTTTATTTTTATTTATTTTAACAAAGTCGGTATTGAGCGTAATGCATTAAATTCAAGGTTTTCTTCAAATTTTATTTGATTTTGTTTATTTTTCATTGTTTACATTTCATTTTATATTTATTTAAATATTATACGAAATATTATACGAAAGGTATCAACAACAATGAATCCTTGATTCTTTAAAGCCAAATAGGCTTAGGCTTGCTGTTGGCCTAATAGTTGAACTAAAATACCATAGATTTTTATTCCTTTAAGCAGATTTCAACTTACTTTCTCATTCTCCCTGGCCGCAAACGTCCCATTGATTTGGTCACAAGTCCTCCTGCTGCTGAACCAGTGGCTTGTGCTTCTGTTTCGGTTTCGGTTTTGGGTTTAAAATTTTCAGTATTCGGTTATGGATTTTAGAATTCGGATTTTGGGTTTTTCTCTCACATCAATTGTTGAAAATTGTTGCAAACTGTTTGCATTGCATTCAATTAGAAACTCATTGCTGGGCGCAACCTCTGAAGAGGCTTCCAGCAACGCCCAATAATTAGCCCAAATCCGGGGAAGTCTTATGTAATTTACGCCGACTACTTGCCATTGTGCCCATTGTCAGTTAGCCGGACAATGGGCACAATGGCTTTGGCCAGAAGCGATAGGCAGCCCGACCGAAGACCGTTCGTGGCCGCTTTGAACAGAACACGCCATGCCACGTGCAACTGCATTTTGTTTTGTTTTTGTTTTTATTTTTGCTGAATCGGTTTCTCGGACATCACACGCCACACGCTGCGAGCCAACACTGTATTCCTTTGCCTCATTTGTTTGCAATTGTCCAGCGGGGATGACAACAAAAAAAGGGAAGAAAAAGGGAGAAATTATATGCATAAATGTCACACTGGCCACAGCTGGAAGGGCAACAGCGGGTATGAGACAGAGATGGAGAGGAGAACGGACTGAGGCTTATGCAACGGCCTTGTCTTTAACGAATGCGCTTCAAAGTAGCCGAAACGAGGCTGGAGACAGCCCTGCACCGGCAGTGCTGACCTTGTTGAGTTTGGTGAGCAACCATTGCCATTGCCAATGCATTGGTAGTACTCGCTCGTATCTTGGTCGTCTGTCACCGACGCGGTCATAACATTTCATTGCCATAATTTCTTATGCAAATATCCTGTGGCAGCGTTGCGAATTTATTAATTATTCGCCAAATGCCTCGAGTGCTGAGCTGACTCTCTGCCACTAAGTCGGCCTCCCTGGGCTTAGGGCTCTGATGGCTACCGGTTACCAATTGCCCAGTTACAGTCGGAACTGGAAGTGCAACTGCGACACGGCGCTCCCGTCGTTGTCATCATCGAAGCTCAGTATCTCCCAAAAAAAAAAATCTGTTTTTTGTCGGCTTTGCTGCAGGTCTCCAGTCTGGGTCTGGTTGCCCCGCCAGTCAGCCCGACTGTGGCTGTTGTGCCACTGACTCTGGCTGCTGCTGTGGCTGTGGCTCTGTGTATAATTAAAATGTTCAAAAAGCGACAGCGTTCATTTTTTCATCATATATTTCAAAAAGATTGCCATTGTGGCGCTGGACGCACGCGTTATCCATTTGAAGTGAGCCGCGACGCGAGGCAATGACAACCTCTTGAGGCCCAACCTGGTCGACCTGCCGGCCTGGTCTACATAAAATTGGCGAAGGCAGTAGCACTGGCAGTGGCAACCTGTTTTTTATTTTTTCAGTAATTTTCAAATCTATCCAAGGTCTCGGCTGACTTTCTGTTGTTGCTTCTGCTTGTGCTACTGCTGTTGCATCCTCAGCTGCCCCCCTCTCTGGACGCGTGTGCAGCGGCAATTTGATGAAATGCATATGAAATCAAAAGTGAATTACCAGCTCTCGCTGCCATAGAGAGTTCCGCAAGGCAAATAAAAACACTGAAAAAAAACTGAAACTAATTGGAGCAGTCACGCAGCGGACTGACCACAAGGCTGTGTCCCCTCTGGTCCAAAGGCATCTCGGAGCCACGCGTCGGATTGCTACACCAACTGGGACTGGGAATGCCCCTAAAGGCCCTTGCGGTAATTAAATATTGTAAATATTATTATAAAAGCCACCGACTAGAGTCGTTTTACCGCTGATCCTATGCTCCACACACTCACATACAGGGACCTCTCCATCAGCCACCATTAACACCAGACAGAGATGAATTTGTCCCTGCCGAGTTGCTGGCTCTTCAAACGGGCAACCCGTTCTGCCACCTCAAGATACACGAAACTTCTTTTGCTGGCTATAGGAACCTGAACAATTCGCCGATTTCAACTTCCTCTCTACCGTTTCAGTTATTTCTTAATGTGTTTTCATCTTTTTTTTTTTTGTGGTTTTCTTATGTTTTTGTTGGGCAATTAAAAGTCTGAGTCGCCATCTCCGTCTGCGCAATTAAAACATTGTGTAATTAATTTCCATAATTTCGTTGGTTCAGTGAAAGGGGCCACCGGTTGAATTAAGACATTTGTGGATCACAGAGACACAACGCCAAAAAGTAGCTAATTGTGGGGCCAAAGTCATTCTTTCATTCCAATTCCCTCAGCCCTCATTCATGATCAATTCTCCTTACTGGTCTGTCCCTGTCAATCGACAGACTGGATGATCTGAAGCTTCGATCAAGCGGGGTCTAGTGTGCTTCTCCCCCTTGATATACCAGTGTCTTGGACCTGTGATGATCTGCTGTTCACCAATCACTTAAGCTCTATAGATGGCGCTGCAATTCAGCTGGCAGCTGTAAATGTTTTAGGCAAAAGAATTCCCAACATTCGTCCTTGGAAACCCAATTTTCTAGGCAATTGGTGGGCGTTTTAATTGCCCTTCAATGGTTGGCAATCTGGCAATTGATGTGTCACGAGAGGGGCAAGACGGGGCCATGGCAAGTGTAGCAAATATAATGAAAGAAAATTTACGATTGCCAGAGACAAGTGCACCTTTCTGATGTCCCTCTGACAATGGCATGGACCTGTCGTGGTCCTGCCCTGGGTTTCCAATTAAACAAGGATAGTTTGCGAGAAATGTTTCAATACCGGGCAATTGTGCACACGCGATCACAATTGTTGGCGACCCTATTGTCGGCAATTGCCGATATTGTGCCCGATCACGCCCCTCTCCTCTTCAGCTCTGCCCTGAATAGGCAGGCAGACAGTCGCAGGGATCGGCGGTGCATGTGAGCTGAGGATCGTATCGGTGCAAATATCTCTAATTACAATTACAATGCGGTCGCTGTTGACAAGGTGAAATCCATCTATCGTGATGAAATCTCCAAACCAAGGCAGCAGTCACTTCAATAGTAGTCAGTCAGTCAGGCAGGCAGCAGTAGGAGCTGGACCAGGACCAGCAACAGTAACAGCAGCAGAAGCAGAAGCAGGAGTAGGAAAATGTCAAGCCCAACATAAATAACATTATTCTTCGTCAACATTTGTAAGTCAAAAACATGTTCATGTTAAACAAATAGCTTTGCTGGTTGGTTTATGCGAAGCTCTCTCTCTCTCTCCCTGTCTCTCTCTCTCTCTTTGTCACTCTCTGGGATCTTTCTGGTTATTTACGAGACATCAGTCAGCCTCAGTTAAAGTCTCCACACTGGTGTTGGCTATGGTTCCAGCTCTGGCTCTGACTGTGGCTCTGGCTCCAGCTCCGGCACTGGTTATGGTTATAGCCTCTGTGTGAATGTCAAATCTGTGGCCTTTTTCCACGCCATGAAGCGTATGGCGTGTTGTAATCAGAGCATCCTTAATAAATCATAAATTTATTCGCCCAGCGGCCGATTGCATGTAAAATGACTGAGGCTCTCTGGCTGGTGGATGGTGCTGAGGATGAGGCCCCCAAAAAAATAAAATAAAATAAAAAGAAAAATACGAAAGCCAAGGGGCATTTGCTTGACTTGCCCCCGGGCCGATCTCGATTTCGATCTCTGTACGTTGTCGATCGCTACATATTTCTGCATATATTTTGATGGGGATGGTATCACTCCTGGTCCTGGCTCCCTGGTCCCTGGTCCCATTCGTGATCATGTCAAATGTATTATTAACTTCACACAAAAAGCGTTCAAGATGGCACCGTTTGCTGTCGCCGGGTATTGGCGTCTGTCTTGCAATAGGACCGCCACCGGTGAGCAACGGAACTCCCTTCATTTCTCAGGACACATTGATGATGATGTTGTTGAATGCCGAGGTCTCGTTTACGTTCTGCCTGCTCTGCTCTGCTTTGCTCTGCTCTGGTTGTGGTCACCATCACCATCAGAGCACCGCTTTATTGAATACATTACACAAATAATCGTACGTAAAGGTAAGTACGTTTGCCTTTCGATCCATGCAAAAAGAAAAGAAAAAACAGAAAAAAAAAAGAAAAAAGCCGGAAACAATAATTCGATAAATGTGCTATGAAGATGCGGCTCACAGTCTGCACGCAGAGCATCCAGCACAACCGATCGATTTGCTTCTTACTCTTCCTGATATGCTGCATTGCGAATTGATTATGATTCGCGACTTGCACGAGTAGAGACTCGGCCACAGAGTTCACTGCAACGGCAGCAGTGGCAGCAACCGTAGCAGCAACCTGCCCCCAAGAGAAAAACACAAATTGCTGACCACGTTGCCCTGTCCATACACTTTCCCAAAGGGGAAACCCTAAATGGTTTTTCGACGACTTTAATGCGAACTGCAGACTAAACGGTTATCCCCCCTTGCCTAACAAGCGTAACGATATTTTTTGATGCCCCCTTTAGGAGGAAGGGTATCCAGCTCTGCCTTGTTGGCGCACTTCGAGGTGACGGAAATGCGTAAAGCCAAGCAATTCATTTATCTATCAATGAGCTTGGCAAGCAGGAGAAGGAGGAGAAGAAGGAGGAGATCGAACGGAAATGCGCGTGGGAGTCTCCAGGCGATTGAACAGCGCCCAGTGGCTTCCCAGGACGGTCCAAGCAGCCAAACAACCAACCAACTGAGCCGTTATCGTTGCCCTAGCCTGGCCTGGCCTGGACAGCTTATCCGGTCCAGCCATCGCGAATTGTCAGTGGCGGCTTCCGCTTAATGTTGGCCAGCAATCTGAACACATCCCCAGACCCAGACATTGCTCGAATAACCCAAAATTAGTTCAACGGCTGACAAAGGCAATTGCGGTATGGAGAACATTAACCATCGATCGATTGATCGCCTGGAATTGGCGGCATGCGATGCGAGGGAGCTGGGTGCCTGGGACCACTGTTAGCCTTGGATATGCAAAAATGCAAGAAGTAAATTATTTTTCTTCTCTGTTTCGTCTCGAATGCTTTGCATAATTCACTGCTCAGCACAGTATAAATGCTTGTAAGAATGTAACTGTAACAGTAAGAAGAAAGAAAGTCGTCTTGGTAAATGCTGTTGGGACTACAGAATGAGATCAACAGATCTCACTTTAAAGTCTTCAAGGCACTTAGTTTTCCTTTGTGCAATATGATGGAATTAATTAACACTTAGTAATCCTTAGTAACATCCAAGTCTCTCTTGATTCAAAGCAATAGATCTGTGAAAGCCAAGTTGATCTTAGATTGCTGGAAAGGATGGATGGTTACGTAGTGCCTACAGTTGCTTAGTTAATATTCTTGGCAAGCTGCGCCATTTAGTTCGTGTTTAAGGCTCATTGACAGCAGACAAACGTGCGAGTGGGCTAATGTAACCACAAAGCATTGAAAATAAAATTAAAAATTTAATATTTAAAAAATTATTTACTGAACTTAAACCAAAAGAGGTTATCAAGCCAAAAGAATGTTGATAAAATCTATGAAAATAAATTAAAAAAATAAAAACGTGAAAATTGCTTTATGATCGTTAAAGCACAAGAGTTGCCAAACGTTCAGGTCGCCCAAAACAAGTTGGCATGGCAGAAATTGCCCACGGAATTCATAAAAATGTTAGATGCTTGGAGGAACTTAATGGAAACATGACATTTTGCATGAGTTTTTTGATTGACGGCTCCTGTTCTATTGTAGATACAACTCCATTAGCACTTGAAAAGACTTTTTACCTGAGAACACACCTGGTATGACCAAGATCTAGGGGCTTAGTACAGATCTAAACTGTTTGCCTTTTGAGTAGCTCAAAGCGATGAATGTGTTTCAAGGTTATCAGCTGACATCGAATGAAAATTTCCAAATAAAAGAAATTCAATAAAATAGTTTTAAAAATATAGTTTAATGTCCTCCAAAAAAAATATTAAAATAGAAAAAAAAAAACTTAGAAACTATTGTCTTCCATGGAACTTACAACTAGGCAGTCTAATGAGCTAGGTGTGGATGGTTAAGGGCTTAACAGGCACATTCAGCGCTTTTAAAAACTATCGTCTAGTGAATACTCTTTAGGTATCTGCTGAGGTAATACTTTGCCAATCAATGGTCTAGAGGTGACTAGAGCTATGCAGCGGTAGGAGCGGTTACAGGTCGTCCTGCCACAGCGAGATGTAGTCGAGGATGTCGTCGTCGTCGCCCTTTGAGCTGCATGAGTTGGCGGCAAAGCTATCGTAGTCGTTGGACTTCAGTTTGAACTCAACAGTAGCTGGCTGCGTGTGTGGAACGTAGTAGCCAGATGAGCTGATGGAGCTGTCGGAGGAGGAAGAGGAACTGCAGGAGCTGCCCACACTGCCGTTGGGGGAACTGAGTTGTAGTTGCTGCTGGAAGGCATAGAACTGCTGTTGTTGCTGGTGTAACTGTTGCTGCTCCTGCTCCTGTTGCTCCAAAGACTGATGCTGCTGATCATTGTCGTCGATGATGCGCTGGAGTCGCCGGATGTACTCGACAGCCATGCGCAGAGTGCTGACCTTGCTAAGCTTCTTGTTGGCTCCAGGGCCAATGCCACGGCGTCCGTTGCTCAAGTCGGCTATGACGGCAACGGGTATGTGCTGGCGCAGTTGGCTGAAGCCGTTGTTCACCTGCTTGACACGGTTCCTCTCCCGGGCATTGCGACGCACAACGGATCCGCCGGCCACCATCAACTGCTGTTGCGACTGCAGCGATTCGTAGCTGCTCTTGGGCTTGCTGTAGGGCGCCAACTGTCGCTGGTGATGATGTAGAGAGGGACTCTGATTCTCGCTGCCCAGTGCCATGACGATGATTGTGTTTGTTTGCTTGGTTGGATTCTTGAGTCTACCTTGCCCTTCGAGCGCTGGCTCTTTTCTGAAGCCCTTCCTGGCACTGTCGACGCTATTTATAGGGCCCCTGGCTGGGTAGACAGAGGCAGCCAAGGAGCGGGGGCTTCTACCTTAGATCTCACCTGCCTGTGCGGCTACCTGCCAGCATGATCACTCCAAGGATCACTCACTCCCAACTGAGAGAGAGAAAAAGAGAGAGAGAGAGAAAGAAAAAGAGAGAGGGGCAGAGACTTGCACTCAGGCTCTCACCTTTGAGTGATTTGCTCACCTTTTTACCTGCGCCGACTGCCACTTTGACTCGAAACTCAAAGCAGCTGCCCTGTTGAGTTGTTTGCCGACTGGAGAAACTCGCTGTGGCTGCGGCTCTCTGGGAAGACTGGGAAGAGTCTGTTCTGGGGCTGTCTGGGCTTACAGCTGCCTCTTATTAAATGTCTGGCTGCGGCTTCAACTTCAACTCCAGGTTGGAGTCTTGGTCTTGGGGTCTGGCAATCGGCAACTGCCAACTGCCTGCAGCTTCATTTTCAACCTTCTTGGCTGTCGCGTGCCGGCTGCCAACCGGTTCCAACTGCAGAGTAAATGTTTTGTATATTAGTTAGTTGGTTGGTTGACTGTTAACCTGATGGTGGTGGATTTGCAACTGGAGCGGTCGCTCCCTTGTACAAATTTGCCCCACCTATGTTAATAGCTTCAGACTTAGGCTCTATAAATCACAGGCCTTGGACTGTCCACTGTCCAGTGTCCCATGTCCGAGTCAAGGTCTCGTCAACACCTCGCTCTATCGCTCTTAAGCAGTCGGGGGCAGTATTCTATTAGGACTATTAAGTCTCCCAATACCCTGATGCCCTTTATGGGCCATGTAGGCCATTTAGTCCATTTGGTCCACCCGTTGCGTCAGGAACCAGAGAAGAAGGGCAACGCCGCGCGAACAGCCTCGGTGACAAACTCGATGGCAATTTGAATGCATTTAGCACAAGAGACTGACCTCGCAAAAGGACAACTATGAGTGTCGATCTCCTTTTATGATGCCTCTGACCTGGTTGCACGCCAGGCAACCGTGTCGAACCGATGCCATTGACAATTGACTTTTGATTCCGTCCGGAAGGGGCCTTCATGCTGGGCCTCGTTTAACACTTTACAGTTGCCGCGACGGGGGATTTGCATGGCCATAACCAGATGGTCAGCTGGACGGGATTGAGCAACCAGTGGTCGGCCGTAGAATTCACGTTGATGCAATAGAGATTCGACAGGCTCAGTGGCAGTGAATGTGACTGCGATCACCACTGGGTATCGCCTGGGACCGACGGTCAGATCACTTGTTTGCGTGTTCAGCGCGCATCGTTATTATAAGTTGTAAATTATTTAAAGATTTTAACGTTTCGCATTTACATTAAGCAGGTTCGACACGCTCAATGTCCGCCAGACAGTCAGCTAGACAGTCAGGTGGATTACTGAAGAGGATGCTCTTGAAGAGATAGCAATATTCCTTCTGTGGCAAAGGTCTGAGCTGAGGTCGGCCAAGTCTATAAATCTGCTTTTAATTAAAACTGGCCATTCCTATCAAGTCTAATAATATAATATAAGTCAATTAACCTTTTTGCGATCATTGAGAAATTGCCAATAATTGCAACTCTGTTAACAGCTCTGAATGGCAGCTTGCTTGGCCCTTCAACTGCGTTGAGCTGCTCCTGCCATTTCGTTTAATCAGAACCAGAAACTGTAAATGCTTTTAGCCCTTTGTAAGATGCGACCGCGACAAGACAGCTCCAACCGAATGATACTTGACGCCGCCATGGCTACCTCCAGGCAGCCATACCCTTGCGCCGTGCCTGCTCTACAAGATGTTGCATAGTGCGAAATGCAAATGTCGATCGGCGGGCTTCGGAAGCGAGCGAATGCAATCATTATCGGAGACAGAAATGTAATATAAATTATGTTGACATGTTGGCTTTAATATGTACGTTTGTATATGAATGCCTTTTGCCTTGGCTTTGCCGATCCTGATCTCCATGCCCCAACTAGTTCAATAATTGCTAGTAAGGCACAGCGGAACAAAACGAGAGCAGTGCAATGGCAGATCAGTCGATCGGTCGGTCGCTGGGTCGATTGTTTAGGTCGCCCGAGTGGCGCGCCGACTGACGATGAAGTCGTCATTAATATCGACTCGGCCTGTCAATAACTTGACATCGCATCATTTTTTCCACACATCTCTCCTTTAAACCGATCTGTTACCCCTGGAGACCAAGGCCCAGGCCATTGACAACAACATTTCAGTATCTTCCAGCGACTCTCTGCATTGCCATGCACATTTTTAACTTTCGGACACTTTGCAACGGTCCGATTGTTGACGCCCCAAACCATCTAGATCCAATGGGAGGCCTTGGAAGCAAAATGATTTCTGTTTTTATACATTTTTAACACAGATATCTGCAATCACATCAAAGAGTTGATCAACACCCGGCTTACATAACTCTCAGCAGATAGCAAAGATTTTTGAAGTTTTGTACTAAAAAATTCTTAAATTTGTATTTATAAAATTAACAGAAAAAAAACTTCAGATTGTTATGCTTTACAGTGATTAATTTGATGAGAATATTGCCGCTTTATCATATAGCTGTCTTATGACCAACTTTAACGACAAAACTTCTTTGCTGTTTGCCTATTGGTAATATATTTCAATGAAGTTTTTTGAGGAGACAGCTACAACCTCAGGGCCAAACTCAGCTGATAAACTTAGCTTACATTATAGCTTCGCAAGGACACCTCACCTAGGGGCCTGTAATATGCGTTTTTAGTTCTCTGTAAAATGTTTTATTTATAAATTAAAAGAATTTTCGAATCGATACCAGGAAAATAAACTTGGACTATGGGAAATATTTTTATTTGTTATTAGTTTCCAGATAACTTTAGTTGTTTTTTTTTTTTTTTTTGTAATTAAGGCACACGGGGAAACAGGAGACCCCTTTGTGTCCTTTGTAATGCTATTCTTTCTGCCCAAAGGGGCTCGCCGGCTAACCAAATATGGCTTAGCTCTATCCATAGTAAAATTTAACAATAACAAATATACAATATTAACAGATATTACATTAACAAATGTGTATTACACACTAATAGTCTTTGGTTGGATATGGTCTGGCTAATCCACTTGCCAGGCGATTGCGGTGTCGCTGTACCACTTTGCAGTATGCAGCTGTGAAAATACCACTCGCAGCCAGTAATCAGCCGGAGGATCTTATTATGGGCGCCTTGGATCCGTTTGATCTGGCTGTCGCAGGTCAGCCCCCAAAATTTGGCATCCATATGACCAGATCGGTGCTATGACCTGGGTATATATAGACAGCTTGTTGCGCTATGGCATCTTGCTGCTTGGCCTTAGCAACCACAGATCCTGTTAGCGGTGATGTTTCGCAAACGTAAGCCTGCGGTCCAGGACAAAGAGAACTTTAGTGATTTAATCATCTGTGAACGCGTTGAATGAAATGCTTTCCCTTGAGCCATGATCAACACTTCTAGCCAATTAGTTTTTGCTCAGGTTCCGTTTGAAAAATCGACAGTTTTTTGTGGCCAAAAACTTGACAGTCGCAATGGTTTGTCCCCTGGCTGTCAACTGTTCATGGCCATCAAAATGCTGGCATTGGCAGATGAAAGGGCGGCATCAGTTCATATCCAATGACAGCCCTAGACGCAGCCCGAAGACACCCACTGCCACGGACTGACTGACTGGCTGAGATCTGATTTATGGGCAGCCGTCAACAGCCGCCGGACTTCTAAGGTGAGCATTTTGACGCCGCCAAATCTATTGGCCGCATTTGCAATGATATTTATGACATGGCCAAACCGGCATACAGAGAACCAGAGTGGCAACCAGGCAGCAGCAACCAGGCAGGCAGCAGCAGCCGCCAAGGATTTTTGATTAATTGTAATGCGAAAACTTTGATTAATTGCGGGCACGATGTGGTCCCAACATAACAATTTGTTTTGGGATTGCATTAAATCAGCCAGAGCCAGAGCCAGATCGAGGAGAACTAAAGGGAGGCGACCATCCTGGGCCCGGTCCTTGGCTAGCAGAAGAAGCGGGTGGTGTTGGTGGTTAGAAGCGAGCAGCTGGCGAGCCTGCCATGGCGTGAGATTGCTTGCCAAACACCTCGCCCTGTCGCACACCGTTGCCGATATCGATATAGCCGCTGCCGACCGACGTATTTATGAGTTGTCGTGAAATTTATAAATGACAACGACCTCGAAATCATTCACTCCGAAGACAGCAGCAACAAACAGGCACAAAAACCCCGAGCCTGCCTTGGTTGCTCCTCGACGTCTGTTCCTGCTCCTGTTGCTACTGCTGTCGCTGGTGTTGCTGCTGCCTTCCGTTTGCAATTATGCAAAAGTTGTCAAATACAGTCGGCAATGGGGCGTTCCGAGCTGAGGTCGGGGCCCATGGGCGTGGCCGCCGTGACTATCAATAAAATATAATCAACAACAACAACAGCAAGCCTAACCAAAGGAAAATAAATAAATAAATAAAAATTGGACCAGTTTTTACGCAAAAGCCGTCAGCAATTTACATGTCTGCCACAGCCTCAGTCGCTGCTTTGGCTGCGGCTCATCGCATTCTCCAGAGCGATCTGGAGCCGCCATCTCGGTCACGTCACTGTCCAACAAAACCAATCAACGCGTCTGTCAAGGCGACGACTCCGCAGTCGCAGTTGCAGTCGCAGCGGCAGCGGCAGCCACAAACCAAAGCTCCGCTTATCGGTAGCAGTAGCCACACTGAAATCAGCTTCTGGCACTCACGACTCCACTGCTTTAATGCTTCGATGCTTCTCACTGGTCCAGTGCTTCAATGCTAGTTTAGTGCTTCAATTGCTTGCGACCCCAGAGCACAATCGGACGACCCTTTGGCCAGCCGTGCTCGCTGCTTCTGTCACAATTACAACAGCAAGTGCAGCAGCAAACTAATCAACACACAACTACGGTGGCATCAAGCCCAGCAGCTTTACCTCGGCACAGTGGTCTGCATGCTACACATAACTAAAAATTAATTCCATAAACTATAATTTATTAAGTTGATCAGAGAGCCGCTGCCCCAAGTTTATCCAACAAATTTTTATCATCACAATCTGGCAGCGAAAATAATTGCTAAAATGTTGTTGCGTCCTGGTTACACTGTGCAGTGTGATGCAGTTTACATGGAAACTTGATATTGCAGACACAAGTACGAGCCAAGTCAAGTCGTGTCAAGTCGGGCAAGCTTTGGCCCGAGCCTGGGATGCTGCCTGCTACTTGGTTATGCAGGCCTTTGGCGTGCGCGTGCAGCGCAATTAACTTTGTTGTAAGGCAGCCAGGCAGCCAGGCAAGGCAGGGGCAGCCAGTCAGCCAAGAAAAACTTGACATTGACTGGGACTGTGGACTGTGTGTGCCCTGTGGACTGTAGGCAGGTGGCAGAGGAGCGGGTTGCGGATTGTTTGGAGTGCTGAAGCTGTAGCTGACTGAAGCTGGAGTTGGGCACACGGCGACAATTTCACCTGTTGGCTGGTCGCTGACACAGTAACTTATATTATTTGCATGGCGAGTGGCAAGTGGCAAGTGTTGAACTGGTTTTGGTTTTTCTCTGACTTTGGTGTGGAACTGTTGCCTGTCTGCCTGCCCGCCTGCCACGTGCAGATAGAGCAGACCTAGAACAGAAGAGCAGAATGTTGTCGTAGGCCGTCATAGGGGGCGTCGTCGATGCGAACTGACCGAGGCGAGGTTAGTAGGGCTGAGGCAAGTGGCTGCCACACGCTGTGAGCAGAGGAGACCCAGTCGAAGGGGGCGTTGTTGCGCCTCCAGAGCCCTCTGTCTGGGCAATTAAATGTGGGTCAGTTGCAATTACGGTTCAATTGTTTTTGTCGGTCCGGTCGTCAACACATCATTAGCTAGTTGCTAGCCAAGCATTGGCAGTGGCTATGGCAGCTAGTTTCCCAATATCCAGTCAATTGATCGCTTGCGTGCGCGTCAGTGGCAACTGATTCTCATTGATTAATTGCCATCATTAGCATATGGAACGAGTCCATGATTGATATCGAGCCGAGGCTACAGCTATGGCTGATGACCACCTATGAAGCCGCGCGCATAGCTCTGGCCCTCTGGTCAAGGAATGCGGCTTGTAATACGATCGCCTTATATGGTAAAAGCCAAGCGTTCAGCTTTTGGCCCTTGCATGACCAGGACTGTGAGTTGGTCGAAGAGTCAAGAGCCGACCGATACGCTAATTGTTAACAAATTGCAACCAACCGACTGGGTCTGGATATGGGCTTGGTCTGGAGCTGGGAAAACAACTCTGAGTCCAGATTGCACTTAACGGTCCACTGCACGCAATGCCTCCAATTGAGGCATGAACCCGACTGCTTTGTGCTGCACACGCGATCCTCGTTTAAGTGAAAATCCATTAAAGGGTCGCTCTGGCCACGAGCAGGCAACACGGTAGCAATAACACACTAAGGCAATTCAGACAGGAAGCAGCTACTTCAGCCCAAGGCGGTCAACAATCTGGAAATCAAAGTCAAGCAATGAAAATCCCAAGCGTTTTCCTCATATTAGAGGATCCTCCTTGTAGTTTTCCATCTCAACTGGCTGTTGTTGTGAGCAACTCTTACTAGATGGCCGGCCCATTATCCTCGACCATAACCATCGCAATCTTCGTGGTAAGTGATCGTCATCATTGCTGATCAACTTGATTATGTCGGTAAATATATATGACCCATAACTTTCCATCCAGTAGTCTCAGCCAACTGAACAGTTTCAATTTCAATTTCAATACCCGTATTAGCAGTTACCAGTCGTAGGATCACTTGATCGAACTCCCTATACCCTAACAGGTGAGGGCTTGCAAGCTGCTTGGTGAGGATCTCAGCGTTCTTTAAATGATTAAAAATTTATGACCTGGAAACAGTGCAAAGGATCAAAGATTTTTTCACTTGGTTCTGTCAGCCAAGTAGATCAAACATTACGGTCGACACGATATGATTTGGCCACCGAGATCCCAGAGATGCTACATCAGCGAATCGCAATACCCTTGGGTTAGGGCAGGCAAATGCATCCCCAGTGGCAAGTGGTTGGGAGATGGGCCGATCGGTCGATCGCTTGATCGGTTGGTAAAAGTGACTAACTACCTGTTTTGGGATGAGCAACTGTCCAACTGGGTGTATTGAAGCTGAAGCTGCACTTGTAGCTGGATGTGGATCTGGGTAGCTGTCGCCTCTGGCTACCGCTGGTTGCCAATTTCATTTTCACTCTGAGGGCAGAGCCGCAGGGGACAATGATTATGTTGATGATGATGACGACCGCAGGCAAAAGTGTGCCCCAGTTTAATTGAAAGCGGTTTTTGGTTTGCATCGGTGGCCAACGGCCTTGGCTGCCCTGTGCCCCTGCCGTCAACCTGGTCGTCACTCGTGCCACCGCACTGTACTTTGTAGCTCAATCTGCCGAGAGGTGTTGGCCTGTGTACTTGTATCATTGATGATCAACTCGGGTCAGCACTTGATATTGTTGCTCCTGTTGCTGTTGCTTCTGTTGCTGCTGACGAATTGGAAATTTGTCAATACAGAGAGCTGGCTACCTGGTTGGCTAGCTGGCTGACATATTTGTGGTCAGAAGAGTGTTGTTTCTTCTCTCCTTGCGGTTGACTTTCAATTTTTAGTTTTTAGTTTTGCAGTTTTGCAGTTTTTGAGATTTCAGACTTCATCTTTGGCCCACAGACCAAGGTCGCTGTGGCCAGAAGCGAGACTAAACGGATCGCAGTGACACGAAACGAAAACTCTTTAAGATAATGGCAGACAGCTCAATCAAAGTTGGTCCTATCTAACCAACTATCGTGTGCCTATCCCTTTCCCGGCGACATACAAGAATAACCTTTTAATTAAACCGTGACCAGAGCGATTGAGAACGAAACCGCCGGCGATAAGCCGACCGTTTGACGCTCTCTCACTGTCTCTCGCTCTGTCGTCGTCCTTCAGCGTCGCTTCACGCGTGTTCTTTGTCATATCAGTCAGGCGAAGCCATAAACGACTCAGGACTGGGAACTGTCGCACGCAGGTTGAGCTTATCAATGAACCTCGGTTTGGGTTTTGGACTGGGTTCTTCACATTAAACCTCAACTCCAGCCGAAGCGTCTCTCATGAATGAAGCGCGCTGCTCGCTCTGACTGTGGCTGTGGCTGCGACTGTGACTTTGGCTGACATTTTGGCAAGGACGATTAGATTGGATCGGGTTGTTATTTAGTATGAGGAGCGGGCTAAGCCAGTGAGTTTCGGTGCATTAGTTGCACAGCTGCCAGCTGGGGCATCATTCATTCGTCGCTCTTCCTACCTGCCAAGTGCAGCAGATACAGATACAATTGTATCTGACCGTTGTGTGGCTACACGCTACACTTGTTTGCGCTTCTTATCACAGTTCCACAGCCACGGCCAGGGCCCTGTGACTTTAAATTCTTCTTTTTGTCTTATTTTTTTTTTTATTGGCCTGCCACCAACAAAGTGGTCACTGGTGGAGCTTGGCCAACACACGCACACACACGAAGGCGCACACAGAGACTGGCAACGTGGCCCAAAGAACGCAGGGTTCTACTGGCCGGCAGCTACCGCGCGATGCCAAATATTTCGAGTGGCTCCTTTGAAGTGGCTTTCATCATAAAGACATAAAATGTCAATCAAGATAATTTCAGCGCAAATTCATTGCAAGATGTTTGCGCTCGGCGACTCGCCAATTGAGCAATTAAACTGCACTTTCTATTCGACTGGTCAGCCAGTCAGTGGCCGGATGGCCAAGGCTCGGCTCACATTTAACGCCTTCGCTCTGGCGAAACACTCATCAACGGCTGCAATCAATTAAACTCTTCATTAATTCCCATAAAAATCTAGAATATCAATGCCAATGCCAGAGCTTTTAATTGAAAACGAGCTCGAATGGGGCGTTTTGAGTTTTTTACCATTTTTTTATTTTTTTTTTTCAATGTTTTTGCCATTTTTTGTGCAATTTTTTTGTAGGTAAGCCAAAGGGCGCGTATAGACTGCGGTAAATAGGTGGGATCATCCCGTCTGTGCTTTATAACATCATGATGTGAACGAGCTGGAATGGTCGGTCGCACAGTGGGCATCGTTGGTTATGACCGCCCGCCACCGCCAGGACCGTGGGACCCGTTGATAGTTGGCGCCTTCAATTAAGTGGAAGCTGCGATCCTATTTACATATCCATTCGTTGGACATTGGCGGTGGCGGCTTTATTAATGAATCCCAGTCACCCGCTATCAGCTGGAGGTTCTATTTCATCATCATCATTAACATTAACATCAGCATAGTGATGATGATGATGTTCGTTAAGCTGATCGGGTTTGGTTGGTTTAATAATCACTTAAGCAATACAAAAGCGCAGCCGTTTGACGCTTTTGAGCGGCCTATTGGAGCAACAGCTCCACAGGGGGGAGCCGCTTCATTGACAGATGGTGCCGACAATAGCAACATTTCACTTCGTTGTACTTAAAGCTCGATGACGACAACGAGGACTCCAGACAGCTAGTCAGCCAACTTCACAGGCAAGATCATATGAATTTCAACCAGCGACTCATGCGAAACGGAAGCCATAAATGGCAGCATGAAATTAACGCGTCTAACGTAAAATTAGTTTGTTTTTAGGCCACAACCGCAGTCTCCCCAACTCCATTTCCACCATCTCTACCAGTCCTAGCCAGAGCAGACATGATGATCGCGTCAAGCTTGAAGCTTCGAGCAGTTAGCCGATTTATTGCATTTGAATAAACGAAATCTGCGGCCGACTAATAACAACCCAGGCCGGCCTTACCACAGACAGAAGGGCGAGGAGGGCTCTACCCTGTGGCATGCCACAGGATGCATATCGGCGGCTGACTATCTCAATATTTGTTTAAGTTGCCAACGCGAATGAAAATTTCTATAATTTGCATGCGCTACGTTGTTCTGCTCTGAGATGCGGTTTTTTTTGCTTTCGAGATGCCCTTTGTAAATCATCTCCAACGCCAACCGCAAATTAGCCACACGTATGAGGGGATGTCCGTCTGCGTTGCCAACTCCATTCGAGCAACTGCACGAGTCCGTTTCTCGTTAAGCCAATGGACAGTGGACGGCGGGTGGAGGACGTGGATGGTGGGGGACGTGAACCTCCTTAATGTTTTTCAATAAATTTTAGACAAGAGTCGTTCGCGTTTCACGTTCACGAGCTCCAATTCAAGCATTTAGGCGGCGGCTCACTCTGGTCGATCGGTCGATCGCTGTCTTGGTCGGTCGCTCGCTCGGTCGATCGGTCACTCGTCGACCAGCCGCGTTAATAGAGCAAGTGTTGTTTTGCTCACTTTTGGCGTTAAGCGTTTCACACACTCCACCAGTAAGCAGTCAGCAGTCAACAGTCAGCAGCGGTTATGGATATGGGGCAAGGAGGCATCCTCATCAGCCGTTGTACAGCGTACGCTGGACGTAATCACAAAGTAAATAAATGCTAGTGGCTTCAGCTTCTGCTGCTTTCGCCTCTGTTTGTTTTTTGAAAGTCGCATACAGCGAACCTGCCACGCCCAGCATCCCGGTTCAGGTATAAATCATAAAGCCAAACTGGCCCCCATGGTATCGGCTGGGGATCATCGGGCGAGCTCTGTTGCTTGTAAACTGAAACTGGCACTCGCTCCACCTTCCCCTCCCCATTCCTATCCCTGGGTGAGCAGATGTAATTATGTGTGAATTTTGCCACTAACATTTCACAGTTGGCATCACCTTTTTTCAATGCTTCCAACAGGACGGTGCCGGCGACAGGCCAAGCTGCATGTAAATGAAGGCAACCAGGGCCGCAGTGTCATTGTTGAATGCCCATCGCCGCCGAAAAGTATGCACTGCATATTGGAGAAGGCAGGCCAACTGAGCTGCTTAGTGACATTGAGGAGCTACTACAACTCATCGCCGAAAAGAGAATATTACGCTCAAGGTGGATGAGGTCTCGCCATCCCATTGACAAAACAGCCTGAAAGAGTGCAGGATGAGCTCCGACATGTGTTGCACATCCATAGGTCTGCTTGGTTGAACGAGAGGCTGGCCAACACTGGGGCTGAGGCAGACGCGAAGCACTCACTCTGGAGAGCTACGCGCGCCATCTAGAGAAGGTGTGTCAGAAAGGCACCTCTGGCACACAACAACGGCTTTTGGTGTAAGAGTGACTTGGAGCAAGCAAAAGTATTTGCCGAACACCTCGCTGGTCGCTTTCAGCCACTTGATCTTGCAAGCCAGCAGCAAATCGAAGAGACTCAAGAGAGGAGGCCGAGTCAACCACTCCAAATGGATTTGCCCATCATGACTTTTGCCCCCAGCGAGATTCTGTACCTCATCAGCCACCAAAATGTTAGCAGAGCTCCTGGCCATGATGCCATATGCAACGGTACGCTTAAGGCACTGCCCAGTCGCGCGGTCCTCTATATAGCGGTTTTCTTTCACGCTATGGTGAGGTTGGAATGCTTCCCTTTGCAGTGAAAGTTCGGTATTATTACCATGATCCACAAACCCGGTAAGCCGGAGAAGGATCCTGCGTCCTACCGGCCAATTAGTCTGCTCCTTTCAATATCGAAGGTGTTTGAGAGACCGGCTGTCATTTCAGCTTTTTTTCCGCGTCAGATCTGGCTTTTTTTGAAGTGTGATTCCGTTAAAATATTAAGTAACAAAAAAGACAATGCGCAATTGCTAAAATCACTCGAGTGTTTTGTAAACACCCTGGTGTTTGCAATGATTCAAGTACAGTGCGTCTTAAATTTTTCTGCTAAGAGGCAAATATAATGAGCGCGGCAATAATTAAAAATTATATAGAACGTGGCAATTACACCGTAACTCCAACTCACAAGAGCAAAAGTGTAATTTGGAATATATTGTGCGAAATTATAAAAGATTTTACAATAAATTTAAATTAAATATATTTAAATATAATAAAATCAATTTTTATAAAACGGCGTGAGTCAAAAAAAAAAAAATATATGTTAAATAATAAATAAAAAATTAAGAAAGTTGCAATGAATATGTTAAATAAAATTTAAGATTCAAAAAAAAAAGAATTTTTTCATTTAGTGACGCGGGAGTTATACAACTATCCACTCTAACCCCGACCAACCCTAAGACTAGCATGATAAGTACTTCTAATTGTTTTGCAATTGTTACAAAATTCCAAAATCCAGAGCAGCACCACAGACAATAAACGGCACCAGCTAGCGCAACCCACAAAACGGCACCAGTAACGGTTATTGTTTTCAACTAAATCCCCGTTAAAAAATTAAACGAAGGAAACTAAAGTGTGGTAGGCAAACCGCCGGCTACACCAACGCAGGAGGGGAAGTGTCATCAAAGTTATCAGCAAAAGCGAGGAGCGCTGAACAGAGCCATAAAAGCCAGCAAAGCCAACTGCTGGAAACAGCTTTGCGATCTAGCCGATGAGCAGCCGTTTGGCATGGCCTTCAAAGTAGTGAAGGGGAAGATCGGGAAAAACCCACCTCCTACGCGTCCACGGCAGCTGGGAACCATAATTG